>OU015492.1:133810443-133990443 GCA_907164885.2 Dolomedes plantarius
CTGGAAGCGGGAAGAGTAGCAGCGACGGACCTCTCCCCCACAACTTCTCGTCGCCTTTTCGTGAGGGACAGAAATACGGGTATGTGTTTTCTTGTTGACTCTGGATCTGACGCCAGTCTGATAACTGCTACCAAACAAGATAAATCACGGACAGTTCTCCAAACATTTCGTGCCGCTAATGGCACAAAAATTAATGTTTATGGTCGAAAGTGTATTACTCTTAGTTTAGGTTTACGCCGATCGTTTACTTTTTCTTTTTACATTTGTGATGTTTCATGTGCTATTTTAGGAGCTGATTTCCTGCATTATTTTAATTTAAAGCTTGATTTACGGAATCACTGTCTTATCGATTCCATTACTCATTTAAAAACTCCTGCTAAATTAAGTGTTTGCAATATTTTCTCTGTAAAACCTAATTGTGTTAATGTATATGGTAAACTATTGCTACAATTTCCTGAAATTACAAAATTACCGGACCCTAACCAACCGGTAAAGCACAAGTCTGTGCATTACATAAACACCAAGGGACCTCCAGTTGCGGCTAAGCCTAGACTGCTAGCTCCAGATCGGCTAAAACTCGCAAAAGCTGAATTTCAGCAGATGCTACAGCTTGGTCACGTGAGACCCTCCTAAAGTAACTACTCTTCGCCTTTGCACATGGTGCCGAAGAAAGGATCTGTCGATTGGAGACCTGTTGGTGATTATCGTACTCTAAATGCACAAACTATTAAAGAGAAGTATCCTATCCAGTGTATTGCAGATTTCACTGCTGAATTACATGGTAAACAAATCTTCAGTCACATTGACCAAATAAAAGCATACCACCAAATTCCCATCAATCCTGATGATGTACATAAAACTGCGATTTGCACTCCCTTTGGCCTTTTCGAAAGCACACGTATGCAGTTTGGACTTTGCAATGCGTCATCTATCTTTCAACGCTTTATAGATGAACTAGCTGTACCCGTTCACACGTTGCTGTGTTTGAACAAAAAGGCAGTTTTGATACCTCAAACATAATTTTTTAATGATCAAATGTATACAATACATCAAAATGAAAATTAACATTAAAATTATCCCTACATATATGTCATTTGAATATAACATATGTACAAAAAATAGATATACATAGTTGATGGTAGAATAAACATGCTTCTTCACTTGTGATATTAAACAATATTGCAAACGAATTTCAATTGAACAATAATTTTGTGATTATTAAATATCATCATGAAATGAATGATATTTGATGATTGATGGTGAACTTTATCTTAGTAGTGCTTGTAAATATACAACATTTTTTGTTTTCCTATCTGGTGCAAGAACAAATAAATTTGATGGTTTTCCAACCCGTGAACACCCAACGTACAGCTGTCCATGTGAGAAGCATGGATTTATCAAATTTAATCCACATACTTGCAATGATTGTCCCCGTGCTTTGTTAATGGTCATTGCAAAGGCTAGTCGTACAGGAAACTGTAGACGTTTGAATTCAAATGGAGTATCCGTTGGTATCATGGGAATGCGTGGTAGTAGTACATGTTCCCCTTGGTGTTTTTCATTTAAAATGGTTGCCTCAATTATGTTATTCATTAATTTTTTTAGTGATAGCCTAGTCCCATTGCATAGTCGCGATGGATTTATACACTCATAGACAAAAAAATTAGCGCACCAAGAAGGAGTTGTCAAAATGAAACGAAATTTTACATACGTAATGACTACTTTGATATAAGTAAATGATAAGAAAATCAAAGAAAAAGGATAATCTATTTCAAAGAAAAAGGCAAAAGAACGGAGGAGTTAATACTCTGTTGGACCCCCTCTAGCGCGAATGCACGATGCGATACGATCGGGCATTGAGTCATACAAGTTCTGTATGATGTCTTGAGACATTTCGTTCCATATTTGCTGTAACCTTGCCTCTAGTTCGTTCAAACTCGTGGGATGCCCAACTCGTCGTCCCAAATGATCCCAGATATGCTCGATTGGAGACAAATCTGGGGATCGGGCAGGCCAAGGAAGGGTAGTAACAGTGCGGAGACAGTCTTGTGACACCCTTGCCGTATGAGGCCGAGCATTGTCTTGTTGAAAAATGGCTCCTGGGAGCCGTTGCATGAGTGGCAACACATGTGGTTGCAGGATTTCATGAACATACCGCTGGGCTGTCATGGTGCCACGGAGCAATACTAGGGGTGACCGTGTATTGTAGGCAATGGCACCCCATACCATCACACCAGCTGAGGGAGCGATGTGTCGCTGTACAGCAAAGGCAGGATTGAAGCGTTCACCACGGGCTCTCCACACACGAACACGATTGTCATCACTGCCGAGATTGAATCTGGATTCGTCGCTAAAGACGACCTGGATCCATTCCGCTGCAGTCCAGTTTCCTCGTGCGCGGCAAAACTCCAAACGGAGGCGTCGATGGGTGGGCGTCAAGGGCAGCACACGTAATGGGCGCCGCGATACCAACTGTACTTCAGCCAGGCGCCTTCGTATGGTTCGAGAAGACACAGATGTCCCTAGTGAAGGTGCTACCTGTGCCTGGATGGCGGCCGATGAAGCAGTTGGCTGTACGCGTGCATTTCTTACGATGTAGCGGTCTTCTCGACGACTGGTCTGTCGAGGGCGTCCCGAGCCTGGTCTTCGTGTACATGACATCTCTCGGGTCCACTGGTCCCAACACCTCCTCACAACACAACCAGAGCGGCCTAATTGACGAGCAACTCGCCTAGCTGACCACCCAGCTTCCATCATCCCGACGATTCTCCCCCTCTCAAACTGCGACAACTGCTTATATTGTCTTTGAACACGGCGTAATGGCATGTCTATCCCAGCTCTTCCTTTGTAAATGATTCAGCACACTCAAACAAGCTTTGGTTACCTGTTTTATACTCCACAGAGTACGATGTTCAACGCCCTCTACCGGCTATACGTAATGCGCAATCACGCTGCATTTCTAATAATTTGCATATCTCCCCGACATGTACCTTCATTGCAAGTTTCGTTACGATCCCGCAATTATTTCTTGGTGCGCTAATTTTTTTGTCCATGAGTGTATTTCGTAGAAGGATGATTGGGGAACCAATTTTCAAAGATAAAATATGCGGTGGCATTCCTGGTAGATCCAATGAATTTAAAAATTCTACTGGATAATTAACTGATTCATCGTGATTGACAACAGTATCTATGGATTTATACGTTGTTTCTTCATCAGGTATTTCATTTTGAATTGTGCAGTTTATTAAATTCACATCAATGTTTTTGGCTGCCAATATAGCACGCTCACTAACCCATTGATTATTTTTATAATTCTGCGATAAATTTGGAAAAACTTTGGCAATCAATTCATCAGTGGATTTTACAATGTGACAAAAGTTTTCTGGTAATGTAATACAGTGTGTGGATTCGTCCATTGCCATTTTACCATTCCCAATATCTAACAATTGTTTTGCAAATCGTTCAGAAGATTCATCTTGTTGTAATTGAACACGCATATTGGTCTTTAAAGATATTTTCTCCACATAACGCCATAACACTGATGATTTGAGACGTGCACTCAATTCATCTGCAGGTGTTGAACGTGGTATAACTGGTAGAGTTTGTCGAAAATCACCAGTTAGCAAAATGAGTGCACCACCAAAGAGCTGCTCATTTCCTCTCAAATCTTTTAATGTGTGATTCAGTGCTTCCAATGATTTCTTGTGTGCCATGGTGCATTCATCCCATATTATAAGCTGACATGATCTTAGTACTTTTCCCATCCCAGATTCTTTGCTAATATTACATGTTGGAGTTTCAATTACCCGCATATTTAATGGCAATTTCAATGCTGAATGTGCTGTTCGACCATCGCCCAAAAGAGTTGCTGCAATACCAGATGATGCAATAGCAAGTTAAATATTATTTTGTGATCTTATAGTTGCCAGAATAATTGAAATAAGAAAAGTTTTGCCAGTGCCTCCAGGTGCATCTAAGAAATATAAACCACAACTCTTGTTAGATATTGCATTTATAATTGTGTCATATGCTGTTCGTTGTTCTAATACCAATTTCGGCAGATTAATTCGAACAAATGTTTGTAATTCATTAACATCGAAGTGCGTTTCCCGTTGTATATCACGATCGAAAATGTCATTACCAGATCTACTTGGAGCAATCATTCCCAATTCTGTCAGTGATATGTTGGCTATTTTCAAACATACATTCTCAATTAAAATCAATGCTTTATTGTATATATTTGATGTAAATTGAATGTTGGGATTAGCATTTATTCTACGCATGCGATGTAAAATGTCTTCACTCATATAGTCTTTATATTTTTCCCAAAGATCCTTTGGATTAGCCGGAAAACATGTAGTTAGTATGATGGAAAATAGTGTACGAATCTGCTGTGGTTGAGCTGTATTAGAAGCATCAGCGAGTGAAATATCCCAATGAGCATCGTTTTCTAAGAGACTTAATTTCTGGCAAGCCTCACGAAATGTAGCACACACATGGCCATTGACTGTTTTTAATTCTTGGAAAGATGTTGGTCCACGAACATTGGTTAATAATAATCTTAGGTAAAAGCATTCTGTGTTATTTGGATGTACAGTGCACAGACGACCCAATGCATCTGTGGAATATAAATTTAGGTGTCCTTGTACTGCTCTACCTTTTTTACGAAGCTGAAATTTTCTTGTTGATGTATTCCACGTAAAATAAGTTGGTACTTCAGAGTACAGTAGTGTCCTTGCAAAGGTATCATTTCTACATAATGTGAAAAATTCAGTTAATGTTGTTGGCGGTGGTGACATTGCTCTTGCACGTATATTTTCTTATGTAAAATACACACGCTGTCCATTTTCAAGATGTACTGCTAAATGAATAACCGTTGGATATCGCTCATGAATGGAAAATGATAAAATACGCCATACAGCCTCATTGCTGCTTATGTAGCGTCCCAGTTGATATTGGGTGACTTCATCGTTAGAAGCAGTTGTATTTTCCACTGCATACACTGCCATATCGCTTCCTTTGTTCACATATTTGCAAATATATTTTATAGCTTTCACTGAATTGCAGTACTCAACATTTATATGTGCGTTATACGTTTTTAGTAGTAATGGAGAATATGGTACTACCCAACGATTATCAATATCAATAGTATTGTTGAGTACTTTTAGTTTAATGGATTTTCCACCATCTTCGGTAGATCGTCGTCGATAGAGTGGATATCCATCATTACCTGTAATAGTTTCAGCAAAAAGTCTCTAGGATACCGCTTTGTGCACTTTCCATCTGACATGCATGGTGAATTATTATTTAGTGAGCCACATGGACCATGAATCATATTTTTTGAAACAATATCGTACAAGTCTTTATCAATTTCAATGTATGGTATTTCTGCAGAGATGATTTCATCAATTCTGTTTGGTGTTATCTTTTCCATCATCCATATTAAAATATGCGCATGTGGTAAACCTCTTTTTTGCCATTCAATGGAATACATCCAACAGCTCGTCTCTCCAAATACATGGTGTTTGACAATAAAATCTATTAAAGATTTTAATTTTTGTTTAAATACACGTGCAGAAATATCATGACGATCTGATGGTGATTGTCCAATTAATAAAAGCTCCTTTATTTCATCCCATGCTGGGTTGCATGTAAATGTGATGAAAAAATCTGGACGACCATATGCACGAACATACGTCATTGCATCTTGTTCATATTCATGCATGTGTCTTGGGCTGCCTGTAAATGTGGATGGTAAAATGACCATTTTTCCCAATTCACTGAGATTGCCATCATTTACAACTGCATCACGTAAATGGATGTACTCTTCAGAACGCAATTTGACTTGATTTAGTCGTATGTAGAGGAGTCTTTCACTTTCTATTTTTGCATACATGTCAACAATGTATTGATGAAATAATTGTCTACATTTCAATATATGATTATCAGCATTCTCACGAATCATCGTTCGATATGCATAATAATTCATAGCACTGACCTTTTTGTTAATGTCCACATTAGTTGTAGGATTTCTCATATTAATATTAAAACTATATCCATCCTCTCCTTGCCAAAATAGAATGGGATATTGTAATGCATCATATGAACGATGCGTTTCTGATACTTTCTGGACGTCACCATTTCTACGATGAAGAATTATATTGCGAGCATTAAATTCTTCACCAACTATGACAATTGCAACTTCATCGATCGTTGGTGCGTTGAATTGTCTTCGATGTTGACCAATAGGTGTTTTATCTGCCTTTATTATTACTTTGTAATCGTCAGATGGCATTTGTTCAATGGCGGTTTTAAATAATTTAATTAATTCATTATGCTGTTCAAACAAATTTTGTAATTCAGCGACAATCTCTCGTTTAGTACTCATATTCAGTTGACACCGTCTGTTGATTTGTTCGTCAGTATTTCTCATAAAATATATCTGAAGATATTTGTGATCAGCATTTGGCAAGGATTAGTAGTGATCCAGCATGGTGATAAATTTGCCCTTGTATTTTAAATGTTGGCATATAATTTGCGCTAACGATATTCGTTGCTCCGAACGATGTCATTTGGAAGCATGAATTGTACTTGCGTATATTTTTCAAAAAAAATGTTGATTGACTTGTTTCACCTGATACTAAAGTTAATAATGGTTCAGGTGGTGAACGCAAGTCTGGTAACTTTACTTTTCCACCTGTACAGCATATACCTGGTGTTTCATTTTTAAATTTTTGAGCACCACAATACGTACACTTTTTATCCATTTTTCCAATAATTACACTTGGATGAAGATTGTAATTGAAACCACATAAATTCAAATCAGTATGTATCGTTCGTCTTGTCTGTGTCCTGCAAATTCTATTCCTTTGCTGCCTTGCTTGCCTCTGTTCACTCGTTTCTAATGATCGAGCAAGAGCAATGTGAACTCGATCTCTTTCTTGCCTTGCTTGCCTCTGTTCACTCGTTTCTAATGATCGAGTAAGAGCAGTGTGAACTCGATCTCTTTCTTGCCTAGCTTGTCTCTGCTCACTTGTTTCTGAAGCTCGAGCAAGAGCAGTGTGATCTCGATCTCTTTCTTGCCTAGTTTTTCTCTGCTCACTTGTTTCTGAAGCTCGTTCTTCTCTTCTCCATTTTGCTTGATTTGTAAATCGACCAATGGCACTTCGCTTTGGTGGCATAATTGAGGGGTTAAATAAAACGTATTTCCAATATTTTTATTTATTCACGTATTAATAATTTATTCTCGTATTAATAATTGCAAAAGTTTTTTGACATCTTAAAAAACAACCTACAAACGTATTCCATCCTATAAAAAATAATAGAAGTTGCCATCTTCAGTCATTGTAAAGTAGGAATAATACAGAATATGATATCACGCGAATAATACAAAATATAATATCACACATACAAACAATCTCAGGTGCAGGAATCTAGCAAAATATTACATTACGTCATACTGCTAGGCTGAATTTCAAACATCATTACTAATTAAATGTTATTTTGATATTTTTGGGATATTTGTTCGGGAGCACCTAGAACCCAAACTCTGATTTAAAAAAAAAAATTCAAAAACCTTCCTAGGGATATACTGTTCTATCTTTCAATATGATGGGATCGCAGCAATCCTTTTGATTAATCAAACTTCGGAAGTCTTTTTATTCTTTTATTTTCACACGAACATCACGACATACATTACTTTTAAAACATAGAATTCAGTGTTGGTAACATATAATTCCGCATAGCCTTTCAGGCTGGATCGCTACATACATGAACAAAGTCGGCGTACATTCGAGATCGAAGCAAGCTTAAAACACACTAAATCAAAAAAGTATTTTCCCCATCGGCGCGGGAGAAAGAAATTTAAATCCCTCTTGGTAGGGAACACGGAAGTGCCCTTTAAGTCGGAACATCCTCCCGCCCCGATGAAGATATTCATCTGCATTACAATTAGATAGAATTTAATTAATAATACAGCAACAACAAGTTAACAAATAATAAACATTCACATTTACGTGGATAAATCTTTACACACACAAACTGATTTTTCAAAGACATAAATATGAATTATCTGAAAAAATAAAATTTTACTACCTGAGCTCAAGGTGGTAGAGTAATTGAACTGGCCGTTTAATTTGGCCGGAAGGTGTCTGAAGTGTGACACTTATTACCTTTTGGTCCCGCCCTTTATGGATTTGGATAACTCTACCAAGTTTCCACATCTGGCGTGGTACCTTGTCGTCTCCTATAAGTACTAGATCATTTATATTAAATTCAACATTTGGAATTATAGGATTAATGAAATTACAACTTTTAAGTTGGAGAAGATATTCTCCTTTCCATCTTTTCCAAAATGCATTTAACAGTTTGTTGACGCCAATGGCTATGTTGGCAATCGCCAACGCGCCATGAAAGAATACAAATATAGGTATCATAGTTTTTATTTCTTATGTTGGCAACGTAAACTAAAAGATATTAGAATTTGTTTGAAATCGTTTGTTCCATAAAAAAGTTTGTTTTCGCTCGAACATCGTATGGTCGATGTTTCATGTATTGATTTTGTTCATACATTAGTAATTCGTTTAAGTAAATAAAACTATTAATTCGTGTGTCGTATGGTCGACAATGGCTTTAATATAATTAGTCTACAGTCCATTCGAATACAACAAATTTAGGACCAGTGCAACGTATGACATTTGGCTCATATAGTTGGTCCACGTAGCCGGAGAAAAAATGGCACTCATTGTTCTAAATCGACAAAAATCGACATTGAAGGCTCAGATTACTAAAATAGAGACATACTTAAAAGAAAAGGAGGTAAAAGCCCCATCGGATATTTTAGCTGCTGAGTTAAAAATAAAATTAGAAAATTTATTGAAATATCAATCAAGTTTGGATTACATTCGAATACAATTTTTCGAGAAAGTTGATCCCGAAGAAGGTATATCGGATATTGAAGAAGAATTTTTGGATATGGAATTTCGCATCGAAGCATTACAGGTAAAAATTAATAGTTTGATTACCTGTCAAAATAGCTCATTTATTTCAAATGGTAATAAAGATGTAAATAATAGCGTTAATATTCGACTTCCCGAAATTGTAATTCCTAAATTTTCGGGAAAAATAGAAGAATATAGTTGTTTTAAGCTGCAATTTGATAATATTATTACCAATAATTCTCATTTAGATGAAACTCAAAAATTGCAGTATTTACATTCGGCTTTATTCGGCGAAGCCAAGAATTTACAAACTGTTAATGATACATTTAAAACGCTTTTCGCAGCTTTAAATGAAAGATATTCAAACGAACGCGTGTTAGTTGATGTATATGTTAAGCAAATACTAGAATTTGATAAAATAACTTATGAATCTTCTAAGGAACTGCGAAGTTTGATAGATATAGTTAACAAAAATTTAAGAGCACTAAATACAATGGGTCTTGAAAGAAATAAATTATCTGATGTTGTGTTATTAAATATAATTTTGGCTAAACTCGATAAAGAATCAAGAAAGCAATACGAGCTAAATATAACTTCCACGGAAGTTCCGAAGTTGGATGATTTAATTGCATTTTTGGAAAAAAGATGCCAAATGTTGGATAATTTATCACGTAGTGTCTCTTCAAAATTGAAAGTTTTTGATAAATACCACAAAAACCGAAATCACTTATGGTGAAATCATACAATAAAGTATGTGCTTGCTGTAAATCTCTTAATCATTGCATATTTAAGTGTTCTGCATTTTTAAAACTAAATTCGTTGCAAAGATTTGACTTTGTAAAAAAACATAATTTGTGTATTAATTGCTTCAGTGCGCAACATAAAGTTGTAAATTGCAATTCGAAGTACGTGTGTAATGTATGCAAAGCTAAGCACAACACACTACTTCATAGAGAAAGAGTAGAAAGCCTGTCGACGGCGCCAATTGACGCGCCAATTGATACGCCAATTGAGTCGTCAAATTTATTTATCCCAAACGAAAATGAGAAACAACAACATAATTTAGCAGTCGAAGCTAAAGCAGTTTCAAGCTGTTTAATCTCTCAAAGGAAAAATATTCTTCTTCAAACAGCACGGGTTTATGTGAAAAATATGTTAGGGGAATTTATTCCTGCCATTTGCCTTTTGGATAATGGATCAAGTGCTCAATTTTTATCGTATAGATTTTTTCAAAAAATTGGGTTTAAGAGCTGAAAGAATATATGCTCCCGTATCAACATTAAATAATACATCGGTCACTGTAAATAAAAGTGTAGTTATAGAAGTTGCAAATAAGAACAGGAATTTTTCTGCCAGTATGGAATGTTTAATTGTACCTAATATTACAGACATTACTACGACTATCCCAATAAACATAAATGACTTGAATTTACCGTCGCATATTGAACTGGCACATGAAGGATTCACAAATCCAGCCAAAATTGACTTGCTTATCGGGGCAGAGTATTTTTTTGAAATTTTAAGGTCAGGACAATTTCGTTTACCTTCGCATGGTATTTTATTGCAAGAAACTGTATTCGGTTATGTAGCTAGTGGAACAGTAGTTAGTTCTGTAAACACGCAATTCTGTGGATTATTGAAACCTTCAGAATATATTGAAGAAAACTTAAAAAAATTATGGGAACTGGAAGAAGTGAATTCAGTTAGTTCTTTAACACCGAAAGAAATTCAATGTGAAGATCATTTTGTAAAACATTATACTAGAGTATCGGGTAGATTTTGTGTAAAATTACCTTTCAAAGAGTGTACTAAATCTTTGGGATATTCAAAGGATATGGCTATTAAGCGTTTTCTAAGTACAGAAAAACGATTAGAACGCTTGCCCAATTGTAGAACCATGTATAAAGAATTCATGGACGCTTATTTAAAATTAGGTCATATGGAGCTTGTTCCACATTACGAGAGAAATGAAGTGTTGGGTAAAACAAACTACCTTCCGCATCATTTTGTTTTGAAGGATAGTTCGACAACTGCATTGAGGGTAGTGTTTGATGCCTCGGCTAAGACATCAACAGGTATTTCTCTAAATCAAACACTAATGGTAGGCCCAAAGTTGCAAGATGATATTTTCGACATAACATCAAGATTTAGATTACATAAATATGTTCTGACAGCTGATATTTCTAAAATGTATAGACAAATTTTAGTTACGAATAATGATTCAGATTTACAAAGAATAGTTTGGCGTAATTCTCCTGAAGAGTCTTTTCAAGAATATAGACTTAAAACTGTGACATATGGCACAGCCTCAGCTCCATTTCTAGCAGTAAGAGCTTTGAGACAACTTGCAGTAGAAGAGAAAGATAATTTTCCTCTTGCTTCAGCTGTGACTCTCTCTGATTTCTTTATGGATGACTTAGTCACAGGTAGCAATGATTTAAATAGTGCTAAGGAGTTACAAAACCAGTTGATACCAGAGCCTGACTAAGGCAGGGGCATACGGGGCAGTTGCCCCGGGCCCCCACATCAGAGGGGGGCCCCCAAATCGAATAGAAAGTTTAGTATTAAGTATTAAGTTCTTCATTACTGAAGTAGTGAAGCAGAGGGGGGCCCCAAAGAAGTTTTTGCCCCGGGCCCCAATTAGGCTAAGTCGGGCCCTGGTTGATACAAATGTTACAAGCTGGTGGAATGAAACTTTGTAAATGGTCCTCTAACGAAAGAGAACTGTTAAAATCAGTGCCGTTCGAAGATCAAGAATATCATTTTGATCAATCAAGAGAAACAGTAAAGACACTAGGTCTCATTTGGAATCCAAAAATTGATAAATTTAAATTTTTTGTTTCTCCCTCAATATATTCATCAAAGTGCACTAAAAGATCAATATTATCTCATATTTCTAGATTATTCGACCCTTTGGGACTTTTAGGACCAATTATAGTTCGAGCAAAGATATTTATTAAAAAACTAGCTGAAAACCCGCGCTTCGCTACGGAGTACATTCAAATTAAATACAACGGTCAACGTATGCAATTTATGCCAAAAAATAAATATATATATTTATAATAAATGCGATGATCAATGTATACAATTGATGTAAAATATATATCTATCTATATATATATATATTTATAAAAAAATCGTAAGGGATATGCATTTTTTTTTGATAATATCCAATCTTCTGCTGCATTAGAAAGAGAAAAAATTTTTTTTTTTGTCTATTTAGATGTTATGCACGTGACGATAAATTTATTGAAAGTACCAGAAAAAGAAATCACGTGATCAGCAGTTAATAAATTAAATTCTAAAAATTAATCTTTAAAAATTCACGAAAAATCAGGAAATGGAGGTAAAAATTAGAAAAACATTTCATTTTGAAGGATTTTTTATGATCTTTCTCGTGATATAAATTTTATAACCCTCAATGTATTATTTTAATGCAAACGTAAAAAAAGTTTAAAAAACAGCTTAAAAATTTAATTTTAAAAAATCTAAGAAGAATTTTTGAAAAATCTTTCTCAATGCACCCCTACACTATTAGAAGAATCGCCATACAAAATTTCAGCCCTTTAGGTCCAGCGGTTTGGTCTGTGCGTTGTATGTCAGTCAGTCAGTCAGTCAGTGAATGAATGAGTCAGTTACGGAACTGTTTTATCTATACTTATATATAAAGAGAGAGCGATTTTGTACGTGGAGGGTAATCTTCAGAACCACTGTACCTATTTGAAAAATTCTTTCACTGTTTGAAAGGTACAGTATTCCAGATGGACATAGGCTATATATTATGTATATCTGATCAGTAGAAATAAAGTTAGGGGCTTAATCCTAACAATCTCCATTGTTACCGCTACTGTCCTCTACCGCTTTTTGTGCCGAAGTCTTCAACGATCCTTAGCGTGGTGCTATCTATACTTATATATAAAGAGAGAGCGATCTTGTACGTGGAGGGTAATCTTCAGAACCACTGTACCTATTTGAAAAATTATTTCACTGTTTGAAAGGTGCAGTATTCCAGATGGACATAGGCTATATATTATGTATATCTGATCAGTAGAAATAAAGTTAGGGGCTTAATCCTAACAATCTCCATTGTTTCCGCTACTGTCTTCTACCGCTTTTTGTTCCGAAGATTTCAACGGTCCTTATCGTGGTGCTATCGCCGTGGGCTTCTGTTTTGACGCTAGCGGTTCGAACCTAGCCGTTCTCCGGCATGCCTTTTTCTTTAAAAAATTTATTTTAATTATTAACCAACATAAAATTAATTTAAGGTATTATTTAGGTTATTATTAAGGTAAAAAAAGATTTACAATTTATTGGCTATCAACTGGAAATTTATTGGTATAATATTTTGTTCAACCCAGACAAAGTCGGGACGGGCCGCTAGTATATATATATAGATATAGATTAAACGTTTGTCACTTGGAGAAACGTTTAATTGACAAAACGTTTACAATATGGACGTTTACAATATAAACGTTTATAGATACACATTGGTATCTAAAAATTAGAGTAAGAGATGAAATAAAAATACAAAAATAAAAAAAGGATTTTAAGTAAAGAATGTTTTTTTAATTATTTTAAGCACAAAAAATAATATTCAAATTAATATTACGTTACTTAATAATTGTGTGCACGTCCGCCATCTTGGATTTTACCGTGATTTGGATTTTACCGCCTTGGCGATTTTACCGTGTTTTGAGGAGTGGAAAAATTCTCGCCAATGTGTTTTAAGCGGTGTTTTCAAAACGCTGGACTTTGAATTTTTTTAGCTTTTTTAATAAAAACCACCTGTTTAAATTATGAAACTTAGAAAAGTTTTTGAAAAATCATTTAAACGTTGGACTTAGATTTATTTTTGGGTTTTTGATAAAAACCACTTTTTTCTGAAAAAATCATTCTCAAATATTGGAAATTTTGGGTTTTTCTTTTAGCTTTTTTAATAAAAATGACCTTTTTAAATTGTGAAACTTAGAAATATTTTTGAAAAATCATTTAATCTTTGGACTGAGATTTTTTTTCGTCATTTTTAATTAAAAACTACCTTTTCAAATTATGATCCATATGAAAAATTTGGTCAAGTGAATTTTACTTACAGATAAAATTTCAATGCCATCCATGTATTCAGTTTGCTCTAACTCTTTGACTAATAGAAATGAATCACCAAAATTATTGCAAATATATTGTTAATTAGTAAAAAAATACAGCATTTTCGTACCACCTAAATAACTTGCAATTTAAAAATTATCTAAAATTCAGCTTTGAAAAATGTAAAATAATTATGAACCCATAAATTTATGGTGAGTAACCAGATCCTCTTTTTTTCTTTTTTTTTGGTTAGGGCATTGTGGTAATGAAATTTTACTTCAGATTTGACCTTAACCAAATATTTGGTGCATACAATAAAATCGGGACAAGGATTATTTGACCATTTATCCTGCTGTGTTGGAAATAAGAAAAAAAAAACCTTTTCCTAAACCAATAACTTAACCTTAACTAACTTTTTAACTTAGGTTCCTGGGGAGAGAGAAGTTGAACTTCAGTTATTTAAATTTATTTGTAATCCACTACAACTTGGAATTATAAAATATTTTAAAATATATTGTATTTAAAATGTATACTGTATTTTACATTTTACGAAAAAATGATGGCAGATAATTTTTACTTCAAATAAATGAAATGGTGTATCATTATAGTATACTAATTGACAATCGATAAAAAAAATTAAAAGCAACTTAAATTTAATAAGTTAACGAAAAACTGATAATGGATTCAAAAATTTTCAACAAAAAGACTCTTAGTTTTAAAAATAATTTACTCTTTTGAGTATAGTCAATTTGACTCAGATTTCCAGGTCAAGGCCAAGATCTGACCTAAAATTATTATACTGTAATTAAAAGATCACATCAGAAATATCTGTTTAATCTTAAAATTAGAGAATTTGACATTGGGTTATTTTTACCAGAACGCAATAATTATCGCCATGCGAAATGCGCCAAACCCTGGCGGAAAAATCCAAGATGGCGGCCGTGCACACAAATCTAGAGTATCCCCCCTAACTTTATTTCTACTGATCAGATATACATAATATATAGCCTATGTCCATCTGGAATAATGTACCTTTCAAACAGTGAAAGAATTTTTCAAATAGGTGCAGTGGTTCCGGAGATTACCCTCCACGTACAAAATCTGCTCTCTCTTTATATATTAGTATAGATTATGGCTTTTAAAGATTGACTGGGACGAGCCACTCTCAGCTAAAGAAGCTCAAGAATGGAAAAAATTTGTAAAAAACCTCAAAGTAGTTGAAAGTATTGATGTCGATCGCTATATTTTGAATGATAGTATTTGTCAGCTAGAAATACACGGATTTTCGGACGCCTCCGAAAAGGCCTATGGAGCGGTAGTTTATGTCAAAGCCACTGGCACATCATCAGAAGTCTCAGTGAAGTTACTCTGCAGCAAATCAAGAGTCTCGCCTCTGAAGCGTACAACAATTCCAAGACTAGAACTTTGTGCAGTAGTATTACTAGTAAAATTAGTGAACCGAGTGCTATCATCGTTAAAAATATCTGTGAATAGCGTTCATTTGTGGACCGATTCGACAATAGTACTTGCGTGGATTCAACACGAACCACATACTTTGAAAACATTTGTAGCGACTCGCGTCGCAGTTATTCAAGAACTGTCTTCGACTCATCAATGGCACCATGTAACTTCAGAAGAAAATCCAGCTGACATAATTTCTAGAGGTGTTGATCCTGAAACTCTTCGAGATAGCAAACTGTGGTGGGATGGTCCCACTTTCCTTTTGAATGACTTTTCGTCGTTAAAGGATAATCCTTGCCCAACAGCTGTGGAGGTTCCAGAATTGCAGAAATTGCCGGTCCCTTCATTGACTTTTGTATTGACTTTAGAAAGTGATTTGTTAAATAGAGTTTTAGACAGATCAAATAGTTTTTCTAAAATTGTATATATTTTTAGTTTTATTTTCAGATTTTTGAAAAATACTAGAAGCAAACCAGAGGACAGGTACAGAGGCCCCCTGTTACCCCAGGAGCAGAAAACAGCGACAGAATTTATCATTCGGCAAATACAGGCAAATGAATTTAAAATGGAGATATCTGCTCTCTTAGCTGGTAAAAGGGTTATAAAAGGGAAGGTAAAGGACCTCCAACCCTTTTTAGATTCCAATGGAATTCTAAGAGTTGGAGGACGGTTAGAACAATCGAATTTAAATTTTAATGCAAAACATCCCATTTTACTTCCTGCAACCCACAAATTTACAAAAATTTTGATGAATTACTACCATAGGAAATATCTGCATGTAGGAGCACATAATTTATTGCATTTAGAACGCCAAGAATACTGGCCATTAAACGGCAGAAGTATCGCTCGACAAATTGTCCACAATTGTGTTACATGTTTTAAACAAAAACCTGTTGCGGAAAGTCAGCTTATGGGCAATCTCCCTCCGGAAAGAATAAACCCGAGTTCCCCCTTTAATGCCACAGGAATAGATTTTTGTGGACCCTTTTATGTAAAGTTTAAAGGACAAAGAAAGGGTGTATACCACAAAGTATACATAGCTATATTTGTCTGCTTTGTGACAAAGGCGGTACATTTAGAGACTGTCACAGATTTAACCTCAGAAGCGCTAATCGCGGCGCTAAAAAGATTTTTCTCTAGACGTGGTAAAAGTTCGTCTCTGTTCACGGATAATGCCACCAATTTCGTAGGCGCGCATTTAGAATTAAAACGATTGTACAAACTTGTTAAAAAGCCAGAGGAAATTTAGCTTGTTATTTAGCCTCAGAAGGCATTGCCTGGAATTTTATTCCTCCCAAAGCCCCGAATTTTGGTGGACTTTGGGAAGCCAGTGTCAAATCATTTAAATACCATCTTAGACGAACTATTGGTGATCGAAAGCTGACCTTGGAAGAATTCCAGACTATTACAATTCAGATCGAAGGCATCTTAAACAGCAGACCGTTAATTCCGATGAGCTCAGATGTGGATAATTTAGATGTTTTAACTCCATCACATTTTTTGATAGGACGCATTTTGAATACAATCCCTGAACCACTAATAGTGAACAAACCAGACAATTTATTAACAAATTGGCAAAAAACCACCAAAATTGTTCAAGCCATATGGAAAAAAATGGCAGATTAGTTATTTAAATCATTTACAAAATCGCACCAAATGGCATGTTGAAAGACAAAATTTACAACCTGGTCTAATGGTTTTAGTTAAAGAAGATCACTTGCCACCATGTAAATGGTTGATTGGACGTATTCAAGAAGTGATGCCAGGATCCGATAATAGAATTAGAGTAGCTGTGGTGAAAACAAACCACGGTATATATAAACGTAGTATTAGAAAGTTATGTGTATTACCTAATCAAAATATGTAAATTTTTAGTTGGTTTATGTTTTGAATTTATATTTAATTTGAATATTCATGTATTATTGATAACATTATTTACATTTTAAGTTATCTGTATTCATTTAGAATTTGTTTAAGCCAAAATATGAGGCAAAATTGTTTTGTAATATATTGTTCATTTTATGTATTCAATTGTAATAACTGTATTTTAATGTATTTTGAAATATAATATTTCAACCTGGGGAGAATGTTGACGCCAATGGCTATGTTGGCAATCGCCAACGCGCCATGAAAGAATACAAATATAGGTATCATAGTTTTTATTTCTTATGTTGGCAACGTAAACTAAAAGATATTAGAATTTGTTTGAAATCGTTTGTTCCATAAAAAAGTTTGTTTTCGCTCGAACATCGTATGGTCGATGTTTCATGTATTGATTTTGTTCATACATTAGTAATTCGTTTAAGTAAATAAAACTATTAAATCGTGTGTCGTATGGTCGACAATGGTTTTAATATAATTAGTCTACAGTCCATTCGAATACAACAAATTTAGGACCAGTGCAACGTATGACATTTGGCTCATATACAGTTTTTCTCGGTACAAGAATCTTCTTATAAGACTGTTTTTATTAATGTCATTTGGCTTACTAGAGCCAGCCCAGTGAGGTAAGGCGGTAGATCTCTTACCGGTCAAAAAATTAGAAGGAGAGAGAGGGAATGGTTCATCAGGCATGTTATACACATATGTTATAGGCCTCGAATTTAAGATTGACTCGGTTTCTGCCAAAATGGTTAGTAATTCTTCGAAATTTAGTAGAGCCCTCCCTAAAATTTTTCTTAAAATGGCCTTTGTCATTTTCACCATTCTCTCCCAGTAACCCCCCCACCAAGCTGCTCTTTCAGCAATATACTTCCATTTTATACCCTTCGTACCAAAGAATTCTTGAACTGGTTCCTTTTGAAGGTTATCATATAGAGTTTTCAGTTCAAGTTCAGCTCTTTTAAAAGTTTTTGCGTTATCAGACTGGACTATTCTGCATATACCTCCTCTTGATACAAAACGTCGGAATGCTAACAGGAAGTCATCTGTACTCATGCTGGATACGGCCTCCAGATGGAGTGCGCGTGTAACTGCGCAAGTAAACAAAGCAATATACACTTTGTCTTTGTCTTTTGTGTACAGAGGCCCTGCAAAGTCCACTCCTGTGACCTCAAATGGATTTCCTTCATGGATTCTGTCTATGGGTAGTGGAGCAGTTACTTGATTGCCCCTTTTGGCTTTGTATCGTCTACAAACGAAGCATTTGTTGAGGCAAGTTTTTACGGCTTGTCTCCCACGTAATATCCAATATCTTTCTCTTATCTGCGTAAGAGTATCGGAAACTCCAGAATGGAACATATTCTCGTGTTCATTCACAATCACGAGATCGGTGAATTTAGATTTAAAAGGTAAAATCATGGGGTGTTTTTCGTAGAACTGAAATCCGGAATTTTGCAATCTGCCTCCAAGGCAAATAAGTCCATCAGCATTTAGACTTGGATTTAAGCTGAAAAGTTTTGATTCCGGACTGATTGGTGTCTGACCTTTTAATCGGCAATATTCCTCTTTGAATTTTGAATGTTGTGTCACATGCACCCAATATTTTTCTGAATTTATTAGTTCTTCGGTGCTTAGGATACCTGATTTCTTTTCTAAATTTGATTTATTCGGTTTACAGTTATTCACAAATCTGAGAATATACGCAGTAATTCTCAAGACTTTTCTTAAACTGTTGAATTTCTCCAAGTTAATAAGAGGCTCCGTTGATACTTGGCATATTTGTAAGAGGACAGGGATTTTTCTTTTTTCTATTTGAACTTCCTCTAAGTCAAATTCTTCCGTCATATTACCCGCTGGAATATCATCTTTCAATAACCAAGATGGTCCCTTGACCCAAGCCTTATCGTTGATCAATGCATGGATGCTCATCCCTCTGGTCAGTTTGTCAGCTGGGTTTGTTTTCCCACTACAGTGTCGCCAGTTCATCGGATTGGTTTTTTCTTTGATTTCACATACCCTATTTTTTACAAAGGGTTTCCAGTCTTTCGCGAACCCCCTAATCCAATGAAGACAAATACTCGAATCTGTCCACAAGAAAATGTTATTTTCCTTTATCATCGGAAAAGTTTTAGTCAAGTATGAACACAGTCTAGCTGCAACCAATGTCCCAAGCAGCTCTAACCTAGGCAAACTGATTTCCTTCAGAGGAGCCAAACGTGATTTGGCTATTACGGAACTAGTTTTAACTGTATCTGCACATTTCGTTCTGAAATAAGCCACAGCACCGTATATCTTCGGGCTCGCATCCGAGAATAAATGCAGTTCTAATTCTGATATCACTCCCTCAAAATATTGTCTAGGAATCGTTACATTCTGAATATATGAAACTTCAGAGACCCATTCCTCAAATCTTCCATTAAAGTCTGAAGGAAGAGGTTCGTCCCAGGAGATTCCTTTCTCCCATAGCTCCTGCATCATAAGTTTGATTCTGATTGTGAAGGGAGTCAAAAGACCCAGTGGGTCGAAGATCATACCGCATACGCTTAAAACTATTCTTTTAGTAGGAAGTTTCTTGGTTTGTTGAAAAGCGTTCAACGCGACTTTTAGTATGTCCTGATTATTGTCCCAAACCAGTCCGAGCACCTTTAATGGTACATCTCCTTCATTAGGGGTTTTGCGACATTCAAGTTTCTGCGAGTTCCAGATTTCACGCAATTCTGGAGAATTGGTTACCCACTGTCGTAAGTTCATACTCGCTCTTTTCATTATTTCGGTGGCGTCACAAGAAATGAATGCTGCTTCGTCAATAGTTTCTGCACCGTTGATTAAATCATCTACGTAAAGATCACGTAGCACGCCACAAGCACTTTCATGTTCCTTTTCATAGTCTTTAATATGAAATCTTATGGTTGCAGCCAACAAAAATGGACTGCATTTGACCCCAAAGGGGACACGTTTCATTCTCAAGACCCTGATGCGACAATCATTTAAATCGAGGTCTGTCTCACACTCTTTTCCCCATAAAAATTGCAAAAATTTACGGTCGTCTTCTGCTATGCTAATCTCTAAAAAAGCTCGCTGAATATCTGCACAAAATGCTATGGGGTGATACCGAAACCTCAAAATGATTTTAAGCAAGTCGGGGTTCAGATTTGGACCACTGTCCAAGCACTCATTAAGAGAAATCTGATTTTTTGCCTTAGAGGAGGCATCATAACAAATTCTGACTTTAGTTGTTTCCTTTAATTCCCTTACTACGCCATGGTGCGGCATGAAATATCCTTCGCTTTTATTACCCGAATTTGGCTTAACCTCTTCTACAATGTCATCATTTAATTGTTCCTTTAGAATATCCTTATATCTTAAATATAATTTCTCATTTCGCCTGAATGAATTATTTAAGCTAAACAAACGTCTTTTTGCTACATCATAATTATTACCCAATTCTCCATAATCCTGCTTCCACAATAACCGAGTCTCGTATCTGCCATTTTTATATTTAATGTTTTGTTCAAACATTTCTAAGATTTCCTTATCTGATTGTGGTACTTCCGGTTCCGAAATTCCAATTGTTTCTAAATCCCATAAACATTTAATTTTGTCATTTATTTCTTCCCCTGAAACACTTAAATGGGAAATGTGAACTTTTCTACAATTAGATTCACCCTCCATACCTTGAATAACGAATCCTTAAATGCTATCGGTAGCCACTAATCTTTTGCTTAGTCTAACATTTTTTTCCCGTAATATATCCCAAATGTAATCTGACCCAATTAATAAGTGTATTTCCGACGAGTATCCCATATCAGCTAATTTTATTTGCTTCTGATGTGCTAATTTTCTAACCCATGTTGAGGGTACTTGAATTTGTCCCTTCGTAATGTAATCAATTACGATCGCCTTTATTTTTATCTTTTTCTGGGCATCGGAAATGTTTTGCAGCTCAATTTCCACCACATCATAAGTCTGTTTTTCTGATGTTTTATTTCCAAAACCATAAATCTGAAGTGTTTCCCTTTTCAGCACTGGTAGACTTAATGACTCGACAATATCTCGTTGTATAAAACTACGCGTCGCTCCTCCGTCAACAAGGCAATGCAAGTGCACCTGCGTTTTGGACTCTGTGGCGGCAGCAGTAAACGTTTGAAGATAAACAGCCTCAGAATTGTTTTCTTTAATTTTATTTCCATTGCAAAATAGGGATAGGGGATTTTCTGAAGTAGTTTCAGAAGGGATTTTTTCAGGATTGGAGCTTTGTTTTTTATTCTTATTTTCACAAATTAACGGGCTATGTGTTTGACCGCAATGGCATAGCTGATTATTCTTTTTCCAACAATTTTTAATGGTATGGCGTCTGCCTAGACAGGCAAAGCATCTTCCTTGACTTAATAACGATTTTTTCCTTTCACTAGCATTTAAAGTGCAATTCTGAGTCATGTGTGGTTTTGAACAAAAAATGCAGTTTCGATTTTCAACTGTTGAGATGAGCGCCGAAGTAGTGGGAACATTTCGTTTAAGGGTATATGGGTATTTAGTTTTTGGATAATTATAGTTATTTACTGGTTTACGGGTTACGTTTTCGGTTACACTGTTTCTCTGATTTCCCAGCAAAAGTGATGTTTCACGACATTCAATTTCCTTTCGTAAAAATTGTAGCAAATCCTTTATATCGAATAATTCCGTCGTTTTACGTTGCCTGTTATATAACAAATTTAATTCTTCAGGAAGTTTTTGTAAAATTATTGTTGAGAGGAGACTGCTGTACGTTCCAGTGGTCACTCCCAGGGATTCTAGGGATCTAACTTGAATTTCAATAGTGTCATACATTTTTCTTAAGGCAGTTACATTATGTACAGTTTTAACAGAATCTACTAAAAGCAATTTATTCATGAGACACGAAATAATTAAGTCTGTTCTTGAAAATCTTTCTTTTAATAATGAAACACAAGAGTCATAATTCTGCTCAGTTATAGCAAACCCTGAGACAGCAGTTAAGGCAGTCCCCTTTAAATAAGTTTTTAAATAAGCAAACTTTTCAATATTGCTAAGAGAATCGTTATTGTGTATCGCAACTTCGTAAGAATTCCAGAAATCCAACCAATCACTACAATCTCCATTAAACGTGGGAATATTTATCCGGGGAAGTTTTACAAAGGAGTTTTCGTTTTTAATGCGACTTCCATTTGTATCATTAGACTCAACATTATGGAGCGGTTCATTTTGTTTTACTGGATTCAATTGTTTTTCTAGAGAAACAATACATCTGTCAATTTTAGTTTTCAAAGTAATACCCGTTTCTTTATACTCATCATTATTGATCAGTTCTTTATCTAAATCTTTAGTTTCAATAGTCCCTTCAATTTCCTCATCCAAATTATTCAAATCTTTTATTTTATCAAGAAGTTGATTTTTCAAGCCATACAACTCATCAATTTTATTTTCTATGGTAAAATCTATACTTATCGTACGCTCAATTGCATTTTCGATTTTAGTCGCGAGTTTTGAGAACAATGTTCGGACAGTAGTCCTTTTACATTTTGTTCTTTCTATCTCCATTTTACATTAATTCAATAGCTTCTTAATTCAAAATCAACAAATCGACTGGATAAACTAAATGAAGGACCTACCTCAATCAAAGACAGTCGCATCAGAATCCAGAATCGTGGTTAATCGCGTCTGGTGTCACCAAAATGTTCTATCTTCCAATATGATGGGATCGCAGCAATCCTTTTGATTAATCAAACTTCGGTTGTCTTTTTATTCTTTTATTTTCACACGAACATCACGACATACATTACTTTTAAAACATAGAATTCAGTGTTGCTAACATATAATTCCGCATAGCCTTTCAGGCTGGATCGCTACATACATGAACAAAGTCGGCGTACATTCGCCATCGAAGCAAGCTTAAAACACACTAAATCAAAAAAGTATTTTCCCCATCGGCGCGGGAGAAAGAAATTTAAATCCCTCTTGGTAGGGAACACGGAAGTGCCCTTTAAGTCGGAACATATACCTAATAATTTCCCAAATTTTCACGGTGATTGGATGTATGGTTTTTGAATCTATCGAGTACAGACAGACAGACACACATTCATTTTTATATATATAGATTAACTCGTGATTTAGGATTTGTTTATGCATTTGTTGATGATTTGCTTGTCGCCTCAGAGAATGAAAATGAACATATGCAACATCTTCAGTTGTTTTTTTCCAAACTTAAAGAGTATGCACTATGCATTAATGTTGATAAATGTCAATTTGGGCAAACCACTATTGAATTCTTAGGATTCAAGCTTTCAGCTGAAGGAATTGTACCCCTTCCTGATCGCGTTTCATGCATCCTGGAATTTCCCCGACCGACTACCTTAATTCCACTACGGCATTATTTAGGTCTTTTAAATTTTTATCGACGATGCATTCCCAAAGCTGCCGACATTTTAGCTCCTCTAGTTAAATTCCTAGAAGGACAGAAAAATAAGAAAAAACATCCCCGTTCCAGTGCTAGCAATACTGAGCAATTACAATGGAACGACGAAGCAACTCTCTCATTCACTGCTTCAAAAGAAGCTATAGCTCAAGCTATACTATTAAGACATCCTGTTCCTGGTGCCCAAATAAGTTTATGGGTTGATGCTGGTAATGTCGCGATTGGTGGATCCTTAATGCAGCTCTCGGAAGAACAGTGGGAACCCATAGCGTTCTATTCTTGTAAACTAAATCAGGCTCAGAGGAATTGGTCAACTTACGATTCTGAATTATTTGTTGTCTACTCTTGCATAAAAAAATTCAGGCATATGCTAGAAGGTCGCAATTTTGTTATTTATACAGACCAAACACCCCTTATATTTGCCTTCCAACAAAACCCTAATAAATGTAGCAGCTGCGCCATTTAGATTATATTTCGCAGTTTTCTACCGATGTTCGGTACACCAAAGGTTCTGATAACAGCGTGGCCGACGCACTATCTCGCATTGAGATAAACTTAATTTCTCCTACTGTGCTGGACTTTAAAGAGTTTGCCACTGCTCAGACCATTGATGACGAGCTGAAACAGCTTATCGAATCTGACACCTCCTATTTAAGATTGGAAAAACACTATTTTCCTCTCGAAGATATATATTTATACTGCGATATGTCACAGACACACACTCGACCTTTTGTTCCCAAATGTCTGCGACAATCTGTTTTTCAAACCTTGCATTTTTTCTCCCATCCCGGTATATCAGCCTCATTAAATCTGATCTCTAAACTATTCGTTTGGCCTGGCATGCGTAAAGACATAAAATCTATGGTTCGCAGTTGTACTAAATGTCAAAAAGCTAAAATCTTTCAACATGCCAAATCACCAATTGGCGCCTTCTCTGATCCTGATGCTCGTTTTGCCCACATACATATAGACTTTATTGGGCAATCGATATTGTATGACCATCATCGATAGGTTCACGAGATGGCCCGAAGTTATCCCTACACCCGATATGACTGCGGAAACAACTGCTCGAGCATTAGTAAACTGTTGGATCTCCAGATTTGAATCCCCTGTTACTCTAACTACTGACCAGGGTAGAAATTTTGAATCTACTCTCTTCAAAGAGCTCACTAACATATTAGGATGCAACAGAATCCGAGCATCTGCTTACCATCCACAGTCCAACGGTATCATTGAAAGGTTTCATCGTCATCTCAAGAGCTCTCTTAAAGCGTACAACCAAACTAAATGGACTGAGATCCTTCCCATAGTCTTACTAGGATTGCGCACTGCTCTCAAAAGTGACATCAAAGCCACCTGTGCCCAGCTTGTTTACGGCACCAATCTCAGACTACCTTCCGATCTCATTACCAGTGATACTGTCAAACAACCCATTACCCTTACCTATGTGTCTGAGTTAATTAAAACTGAGAACCTTAAATCCTATTGCCACTGCCGTACACGGCAATCCCAAAATTTATGTCAATCCCTCATTGAAAACCTGTTCACATGTATTTTTAAGATCAGATAAAGTCAATCCTCCCTTATCACCTTCTTACACGGGACCCCATTTAGTGGTCGACAGAAATGACAAAACATTTGTTTTGGAATTAAACGGAAAGCAGAGTACAGTCTCTATTGATCGCATCAAACCTGCATATCAACTTTCAGATTCTCTTGAACCTTATGGACCTCAAAGGCAAACTGAGCTCACGAATGCTCAAACAACTCCTGTCGAACAGACCACCACCAGATCTGGTCACAAAGTTCCCTTTCCACAGCACCTCGTTTCTGAATATATTGTGTAAAACATTTTGTAATATAAATTCTACATAATCTACCTATCCTTTTATTTCATGTAATGCATATGTAACCTCGTGTATCTCTCTTGTAAATCATGCCAATTTCCCTCTAGGCATCATACGAATTTTCATTTACACTCCAGACTGTTTGTATAATTTTCACTATGTACCTATGTATTAATTACCAATTTTCTGTAATCGTGACTACGTCACTGGGGGCATACTCTGTAGTGTTCCCGCTCCAATCTGCGAGAGGCGAACCACGTGACATAATTTCTTTCCCCCTTCACTTGGGAGATGCGCGCCGTCACGTGTGAGTCGAGGAGAAAAATCTCTCGCAGGTCGGACGCGGTATGCCGAGCGGTGTTCTGAATTGTGTTGTCCGAATAAATATATTTAAAAAGCCTTCTGATGGAGTCTCTGCTTCGTGTCGAATTCTCTAAAGGCACGACGAATCACAATATCGTCGATTCACCATATCGGGACTATTATATACCCATCGGTTTCCTATTACCTTTTCATCTGGTTGTTTTTGAACTAATTTCCATACATCCTTTTCCTGCATAACCTTAAGTTCTTCTTTCATGGCTTTTAGCCATTCCCCCCTCTGGGGTGAATTACAAGCTTCCTCAAAACTATTGGGGATTTTTACCTCATGTTCTAGTCATGATTCCGTAAAAATTTTTCTACACTATTATCCATCTCAACAATGCCACTATATTTATTACTTCCTTTAAAACAAAATTGGTCAGGGTTAAATGGAATTTTCGTGAGCTATACAAAATTTACGAACATCCTCTAGTGAACGAAGTCTCTCTGGTCTTCCTTTTACATAATAATATATATCTGTACGGCTACCTGTTTTGCTGCGTACTGCCTTTCTAATCCAAATTATTGGCCTTCGTGATTCTGAATCCAGACTATCACTCTGTTCCGAGTCTGATTCATCCTCAATCTGTGAGCTATCGGTTAAGGTTCTCCCCCTCGTACTAGGACCGGGGTCAGCAAGAGTGCTTTCATAATGAGTCCTTACAGGAGTTAGCACATTTTCAGCTTCCTCGTTGTCCGTTTCCTCATATAACTTAAATTTTGTTTGGTGGGGTTCCAGGACAGCTTCCACTTTTGGATTTGAGTGCACAGTACTCTGGGGTCGCCCGTTTTCAAATTTTACATTAATAGTTTCTACAATTTTCTTTTCTTTTGGTATCCAAATTCTATAACCACGGGTGTTATGTGCATATCCCACTAAAATTCCAACTTTAGCTCGCATTTCTAATTTATGTCTAAGTTGTTTAGGGGTATTTACATATGCTCTCGTACCAAATGGCCTTAAGTGTTTAATTGAGGGTGGTCTCCCCCCATATAGTTCAAATGGTGTTTTATCTCGGCCTTTGTGATTTATCCTATTCCACGAATATATGTAGTGCATTAATGCTTCAGCCCAGAATTCTTCTTCTAACCCGCTATCCTTTAGTAGCGCTCTAATACCATCAACGGCAGTATAATTAATACGTTCCGCTACGCCGTTTTGTTCAGGCGTATAAGGGTTAGAAAATTCATGCCGTATACCAAGTTCCTCAAACGTTTTCCGAAACTTTTCATTGGCAAATTCCATGCCATTATCAGACCTTACGCTTTTAATATTTTTACCAATAAAACGTTCTGCTCTACGTCTGAATCGGTCAAAGGTTTCGTAAACTTGAGATTTATTTTTTAATGGGTATCCTGTTTTACGCGAGTAGTCGTCAGTAACTGTTAAAAAGTATTTATGACCTTCTCGCGATTCTACCGGCATTGGGCCACATAAATCTAAGTGAAGAAGTTCTAGTGGTTCAGATGAGCGAATCTTATAAAGAGGTTTAAAGGTTATTCTTTTACTTTTCGCTTCTTTACATACCTTACAATCTGGAATCTTTATATTGGTGGAAGGTTCACCACGGACGCTTCCTACTTTAAATGTATCTTTAATGTATTGGGAGTTAATATGGGAATAATTTTAGTGCCAATTTTTAAATTTGTTTAATTGCGTGCATAAACCAACAGGATTACTTATCTCTCTGTTTTTCGGGTAGGTCGGGTTTACTACGTATAAACCTGCACATTTTTCAGTTACGAACAGTTTCTCCCCATCTTTCCTATAGACTGTAATTTTCCCATTTTCGCCTATAAATGAAAGTTCTCTTTCATCTAATATGTTACCGGCAAGGAGATTATGCGTGAGTTTAGGGCAAAAATAAACATTTGACAGACAGAAGTTTTCTTTACCTATACTAAATCTAACTTTTTCTATACCTTCTATAGGACATTTAACATCTGCAATTGCTACTGAAAAATATTGGTTGTCAACATTATTCAGTTCAACAAACATAGATTTATCGCGACAGAAATGATTAGTTGCTGCTGAGTCTACAATCCTGTGGAATTAGTCTCTCGCTGGAGTTGGCCTCTGTTAACAGAATAGTTTCTAAAAAGTTCTTTTGCTTACCTTTGGCGTTGGTTTTTCTCGGGGAATTAAGCTGCTTACTCTTACAGTTCCTCGCGTAGTGTCCAACTTGATGACATCTGAAGCATCTGATGGTCTTTTGACGTCTCGGAGTCTCGCTCCTCGGTCTCCTATTAGTCTACTTCTTCGTCGTCGATTGTTGACCTCATCCGGATCTTGGCTTCTCCGCGAGTGATGATGACGTAGCAATCATCGCCTCCTCGTCTACTTCCCTCAGCTTGGTACGGGATTCCTCAGATCTTAATTCTGTGACAATTTTACGGAAAATAAAGTCTGTCTTGGGCCAGCGATAAATTTGATGAATAATTCCGTCATATTTCCTTGGTAGGTGTCTGATGAGTTGAAAAGACTTGTGGAACTCTGACACGGGTTCACCAGCATCAGAAAGCTCTTGAAAAATTCTTCTTAAACGTGCTGCATACATATCGATGCTTTCTCCCTCAGTCGGTCGACACAAAAAAAATTGATCATTTAATTGTATTATCCGTGCTCGAGAGTCGGGTTGGTGATGTTGCTCTAGACGTCTACAGGCTTCAACCGGATCGGTAGTATCTTCAATGATTTGTCTTAACTCTGGACTTACAGATAAATAGATATAGGTGAAGGCTTTTACCTGCTTACTCTTGAAACTTTTTCTTTCCTTTTCGGTAACTTCTCCAGTTGGTTCGGTTTCTTCTTTACAGGTAACACTCCAACATTCCTTATTAAGAAGTAAGACCTTCATATCCGTCACCCATGTTGCATAATTATCCTCGTTCAGAGGAGCAATTACTATATTATTCGTATCCATTTCTTCTTTGAGTAGCCCCTCAATCACATTACTTTCAAAGTTATTGCATACTTCCTATCTTGATAGCTATTTATAATTTCTTCTGGCAAAGTATATTCGATAAGACAAAAGGAACTTTCACTATATGACAAATGGCCCTCTAATGTATAAAACTTTCAGGGGTCATTTACTCTGGGCCCATAACCGTGTTGTGTGGAAAATGGTTATGATATTAAACAACATTTGTTTGATGGATAGCAGAAGAGCGTGGCATAACTTGATAGTTCCTAAAAACTCTTTTAAAAAGCTACAGTGGAAAACGTGAAAGGCCTGTCTTCTGAAATGCTGTGCTAAAAAGTTCTTGGGGATTAAAATAAAAATCGAAGGCTTCTTTAAAAACACTCCATATTTATTCGGCGTCAAGCTCTGACACTTTAAAAACAATTACAGAATACTTTAAAGTTGCATTACTAAAAATATATCCCTTCGTAGTACGTGCACAGTTTTGCCTCGAAAAACATTAGTAGCAATAAAAGTTTAAGAAAAGGGTAGAAATATACTTCGAGTAGAAAGCGACATTTTTTCAAGTCGGCTACACTCCTACCGCTTATAACGCCGTTATGCTCGGGCTCTCAGAAAAGAGCAGCGACTCTGCCAACGGAGAGCATACTCTAAACGTGCCTTATCGCCCACTGCCTCGTACTCAAGGTCAAGGTCAAGGTCAAGGTTATTCGTTTCGTGAGGGACCTAGCTAAAATCTGGAGACACCAGTTTAAGCTTTAAACCTCAATCGGACATAAAAAAGTAATCATATTTTAGTGGCCTAAAATAAGATGTGTCGAAGCAATCTGTAAAAAGGGGGGAAGACACACTCGAATCAGCATGGATCAGAAAAACTGTCCATACTGAGACATGAGCGGCGAAATAAAACTCGCTGCCATATGATAAAAGTGGCAGAACGTTAACGATATTGAACCTTGACGATGATACATGGCCAAAGCACCTGTTTTTATTGAGAACAAATTGAGGTGAGGTTACAAAGTTTGTAGAAAATACATTGAGCACTGTAACAAACAGTAGTTGCAGTTTGGTTTACATACTGCCGCCATCTGTCAGCGGGGAGAAGAACCAAAAACATGATCATCCGTGTAGAGGAAAATTAGAAAGCAAAACATTGGTGGGAGTAACAATATTAACAAATAACGTGAAAAATAGGAAAAGGAAGGACTGGCTGGGAAAGAGAAAGGGACAACCTGCCGCGTGCCCAAGATGAGGACGGGAACAAGGAATAAATTAAAGAAAAATAACTGGAATGGAGAAGAAAATAAAAAGGCCCATAACAAATTTTGACAGAAACAAAAACGAAATTAAGGGGGCAGAAAATTAATCCTTTGCCTCCGCAAGCATGACCAGTTTTTCATACAGAAGAAAAACTCTATCGATAGGGTAAGAGGCATTACGGATAGCTGGAAGAGCTTCCCGGAACGCAGCGAGGATTAATTTCCTGTCGTAATTGGCTTCGAAGGCCATAATATTATTAATAAAGTCAGTGTCCGAAATTTCAGGACTAGAATTTACAAGTCGAGTAGGGGCCGAATGCTCCTGGTTTCCAGTAACTATTTTTGCATATGTGATTGTTGGGTTAGCCGTTTTTCTCTCAGATGGATAAATAGCGCTCGTGGCACCCACTGTATTGCTGCTATGTAGAATCAGTTTTTTTTTTTTTGGGGGGGGGGGCCGTTTAAGATTTTTCCCAGCTGGAAACTTGAGACATTTTCGGTAATTGGCAGGATGAGGGCCGCCGCAGTTTGCACAAGTGCAATCTTCCTCCGGAGCTTTACGGCAAAGTTCAGAGTTTGTTTGATGGGGACCGCCGCACTTAACATAGCGTGGGGCTAGCCGGAAGGCATTGCTTGAATGAAAGAAACCCTGACAGTTGTGACACTGACTGGGCCCTTTCATTCCCCTGTATCTTTCAATATGGACCTCCGTGCCCGTAATAGCTGTGATGTTGTAAATTTTTTCTATGTCGTGAATACGGTCGACCTGGACATAGAAAAGGGGCATAGGTATGCGTTTTGCCTTCGGTCCTTTGCACATTTGAGTTACCTTAACATTAAGGTAACCCTGAAGTTATAGGAAAGTCTTGATGTGTGAAACCTTCGTGCATGCAGGGAGACCCCGGATCACGACTTTGAGAGGTTTCTCATCATCAAGGATATAGGTTTTGTTTTCTATATTGTTAGTATTAAGGTAGGTAACGAGTTCACGGAATTCAGTTATACTGCTAACAGTTAGTTTAAGGAAGTGACCCTTCATAGCTGAATAAACAGTAGGTGCAACGTTTTCGCTAATGTGGTTTAGCGTCAAATGCCAAGATGGCGTCGGAATTAGGGTTTTCGATTTTGAGCAATTTTTTTTTTAAACCCGGGTTTCGGGTTTGACCGGGTTTTTTTATTTAAAACCCGGGTTTTCCCGGGTTTACTTGGTTGGTTCCAGGGGGTAAATAGCAAAGAACTAAAATAATAAATAGTTTAGTAGAGGCATTTAATTTATTTCAGAATTTCAAATATAAAAAATAACAGTAAATAAATTTAATGTTAATAAACATATACATGTATGTAAAATAAAAGTGGTACAAATATGTAATTTTTTATAAAACTGCCTTACAACCATCATAGCACTCAACGTAGCATCATTGAGTCGGCTTCTGAGTTTATTAGCTAAGAGACCCATTACAGAAAATGCTTGTTCTGCTTCCACCGAAGTTGGTCGAATTGCTGTTAAAGACCTGAAAAGATTATCTAGCATTTCAGGTCGGCTTTTTGTTGCCCGAAACAACTCAATTTCTTTTCTTATGATATATGAACCAGATTTTGATGTTTTATGATTTTCCTTATTATCATTCTCCTGCATAAACATACTAAGCTCATCAGATAGGGACATCTGTTTAGTACAATCATCATTACTCGTAGCATCACCTTCAATTCCATCTTTAACTTTCACCTCAACTGCTACTTCTGGTTCAGACTCCGAGCCATTATCATTTACGTTGAATAGTCGTTTTATTGAGGTTGTTGCCAGATCAAATATTTTGTTTTTAAAAATTTTACTACCAAACTCATCGTATGATTCGTTGACGAAATCGGGATTTTTCAAAAATTTAATGAGATGAGCCAGCTCTGGATTTCGACGCTCTTTGAATCGAATTTCAAATTTTTGAAGAAGAGCATTCGCGATAGGAGTGTTTAGATTTCTTAGCTTATTCACTGTAAATGCTAATACTTTTTCAGAGAGAGTAAGATCGGCATCTTCTTTACATAAATATTGCACTGCGACTTCAAGGGGAGTAAGCGCATTACACAATTCTTTAATCTTGTCCAATTCCTGATTATTGAGATCAAATTGATAATCTAGTTGAAGCATTGCAATTTTAACTTCTTTCCTCATCTCATAAAAACGTTGCAGCATTTTAAAAAGAGAATTCCATCGGGTTTTACGGTCCAGCAAAAGATTCTTCTCTTTACCAAAGGTTTCCAAAGTCTGTGGTTGCAGATTTGTATCTATTGAACAGGGAACATTTTGACCATTTTCCTGACTTTTACAATAATCTTCTGAAGCTCAGGAATAAATATCGTTTGGTTGTCCTTGTACTCGGTAGGTTCTTCAACAGAATCCTCATTTTCATCTTCATAGTCAGAGTCACATTCTTCAGTTTGCTCATTTTCTTGGTCAGTCTGTTCTTCTGATCTAATTTCTGAACTTTTATACAGAACATCACAGACTACCAAATGAATAGCATGCGCCATGCAAACAATATGGAATGGGCTAGTATAACGGCCATACTTCAACATTACGCTTGCACCATCAGTGATCGAAGCCACCACATCATTATCCAATGAAATATCATACTCGCTGAGCCTTTCTTTTACAATCTGAATTACTCTTTCTGCATTTACGCTTCCCATAACTCTAATTAGACCAAGAGATTGGAAGCCGGTGGAATAGTGTATATTCAGGTTGATAAATCTACGGTTTCGTATTGATGTGGTTTCATCGAAACTAATTGAAAACCGACCATTTTCCTCTTTGATTTCTCTGATTTTTTTAATGATTTTGCTCTGCACAGTTTGAAAATGTTTCACAAATAAAATCTTTGTTTGGCTAGGAATACTAGGAAGGAGCACACTAGATGCTTTAAAAGCTCGTCTTATCAATGAACTATTGGCAAGCTGATGAAATGTCATACCATCTACAGCAACTAATTTTGCTATAACCTCTTCAACAGACTGTACATTTTTTGTGAAACAGTCAGCAATTTTTCGAGATTTCAATTTGGGCTCGTCGTCATCACCAAATTTAGAACATGTTAATACTTCAATATGATGTTTTGTCTTATCATGTGGCTTATCAAACTTTTTGTACTTGAACCCGAAGCCTTTAGGATTGACGAACAAATATTGAATTTTGCTGTTTCTTGTGGTTTGTTAAACAGAAAATGTTTCCATACTCCAGATTTGCGCTTCGAGCTTACGTCCTCAAAAACATTCATTTTAGGGATTTTAAACTGTAATAAAATCGAATAATTAAAATTTGTAACTAACACAGCTAAGCTACACAGCATCAGAAAAGTGCGCAAACGTGACTTAATTATACGGTGGCGTATACCCACATTAAAAATTCTTTTTAAAACAAATAAATACATACCTAATAAAAGAATATTAACTGCAAAAATGATAATATTTGAAGCCGATCGAAATCCAACGTGTATTTCCAAGAAACAAAAGGTCGAAGAAATTTCAAATCAGAGCAATTCCAAATAATCGAAGAGTCCAGTTAAAATCGAGAGTGGGAGAGCTATCTAAACTATCTAAGTTTACTTACTATTTACATAAAAATATATAATTAAATATTAATTTCAAGAGCAGCATATTAGCTCGTTATCAGGTGAGAGATACGAGTCGAGTGCGTCACTCTAGGACGTTACAAAAAACTTCCTTCTATTGCACGCATGGCGCTTTCTACATGGGAGGATCCACAGAATATTGTTTAACTACGTAATAGAAAGCAGCGAGGACACAACACATCCAGATATATAACTAGACTAAACAAACACAAACCACAGAAAGCAGGCATGGTCGTGTAGCCTAAGTATTGCGCAGTTCACACGGCATAACGCACGTGCTGTTGGGAATCCCCAACTCATAAACTTGAGTGAAATAGAGCTATGGCGTAAGCCGCCGCCAATATATCTCCATCTCACTCCGTCTCGTTGCTTTTTTATTCATTTGTTTGAGAGCCGTACAGAGTCCGACTTGTTAAATTCGGTCTTGGTTCTAAATTAAGGAATATAATTGGTATTCTATTGTATTAGATAAATAACTAATTCCCCGGGTTTCGGGTTCGTAAAATCTTTGAAAAACCCGGGTTTTCGGGTTCGGGGAACGAAGCTCGATTCATTTCACGAATAAAGTTATATAGATTGAGCATCTCACCAGTCATTTTCTTTAGTCGGTTGACAACCATAAGAGGCATTCCCGGCGTGCAGGAGTATTGCTGAAGTGAAGTTGGCGGCCCAATATTGCGCAGAGGTGAGGTAGTGCGTAAGCTCCTGAAGGTTCATCGACATAATGCGTTCAGGAGTGAGTTTCTTTAGGTCGGTAGCTGAAGCGTAGCTCACCAGCTTGGAGGATGATGGCTGTTCCGGCGGTAGAGGTGAAATGGTGATATCTTGAGAATACATCGGGTGGCCGAAGTACCGCTGTATAGTGCTTTGCAGATTCGCAATTCGTTCAGGAGTGAATTCCTGACCTATTGTGGAGTAAACCTGGCCCGAGACCAGTGAGGATGAGGGGGAACAGGCCCTTTCATCCTGCTTCGCTGAATCGCACACGTACGTATCCATAGACACTGACGTAAAGGTCTAAGTGACTTCTGGTCTGGTCCTGCCTCGTACTCACTCGGAGCGTGTATTTATATCACTGCTGTTTTGCATAACAGTCTACAGGAGAAGTTGCCATTCGGATTTCCGAGATCTTTTAACTAAAATCTTGGCCACTCCTCTCTTCGGTTGCGTCATATGGCGTCGACCAATCGGCTAATATTGCTTCGTTTAGCTCGAGCCTAAACATCTAAACTCTGCCGATGGGACTCACGTGTTTACAATTTAAAATACGGTTAACATTTAGAACGCCGTTTGCAACCTGTTTAAGTTTTTTTTAAAACGTAAAAAAGAAAAGTTTGTAAGTATTCTTCCAACACCAGTTAATTTCGCTACAATAATAACTGCTCTTGAAATAAGACCAGAAACTGTTCTAACACTAGAACTTGTTAAAGGTAAACTAATCGAAGAATTTAAACGGAAAAGCGAATGTAAAGATATTGATAATGCTTCTAAGGATAATGATTATAAAGCTCTTAAATCTGTTAGTAAATCTGTTAACAATGTTTATGTTGATAAAAAAAATAAGTTACCTAGTACTTGTTTCTTCTGCAAGAAAATTAGCCATTTGAAAGCCGAATGCAGAAAATATGCTAAGTGGAGAAGGAAAAATGACCAAAATCAATTGGTAAACGTAACGAAAGTATCGGATGTTAACAATAATATAGAAGTTAATAATGAATATTGTTTTTCTAGTGCAAATTTTATCAATAATTCTTGGTGTAGTATTGATAGAGGTGCTACAACACACATGTGTAGTGATAAAAATATGTTCACTTTCATTGACGAAAATACCATTTCAGATCGAATCATATTAGCCCACGGTAAAGCAGTATTCAGTCAGGGAAAAGGAAACTGTTTGATATATTTTAGGAACCAAAATAATAAGGAAGTTTTAATAACTGTAAAATATGTTTTATTTGTTCCTGATCTTTCCCACAATCTATTATCTGTGAAGAAGCTGACTGATAATGGCTATGAAGTTATATTTAAAGATAAGAAGTGTCGTATAATTAAAGATAACAAATTTATTGCATCAGGATGTATTAAAGAAAATTTGCATTCTTGAAGAAGGCGAACATGCCTTACGCACGAAACAGACGCATGCAGAATGTATTCACGATTGGCACGCGAAGTTAGGTCATAGAAACCCAGCAGATATTTTAAGAATGGATAAAGATAATATGGCCGAAGATATGAAAATATCACCTTGTTTGCAGAAAATTGTTTGAGAAGAATGCATTGCAACTAAAGCTTGCCGTGAACCATTTCCTCAAAAATCTCCCTCGAAAACTCCTGGAACTCTTGATTTAATTCACACTGATCTTTGCAGACGCTGACACCAAGTGGGGCAATATATATTCTAACAGTTATTGATGATTTTAGCAGATACAGTAAAGTTTATCTTCTAAAGCGTAAAGAAGAAATGCAACAAAATATCCAGTATTTCATCAAAGAATCTCTTACCCAATTTGGCGAAATTCCCAAGCGTTTGAGATCAGATCGAGGAGGGGGAATATACAGGGTGGTCCTAAAATATATGTCAAAAATGTAAAGGTAGGTAGAGGGGACCTAATTAAGCATATTTCGTATAGGAATGTGTGTGCGGTAATGACACATTAAAGCACTAGCTTGTAAAGCAGTATGAATCAAAGGAAACTGAAAAGACAAGTAAAGACAAAATAAAAGAAAAATTTATTAACAGTTTACAAGAGGTACTCGAAAGTGCGGCCACCAACAGCGATACAAGATTCACAGCCACGGTGCATGGATCGGCGTACATCAGAAAAGACGTCAGGCATGTCGAGCACATGTCCAGCAGCAACAGACAAGCGGGCAACAAGATCTTCTGTAGATGTGACGGGACTCTCGTACACCAGGCTTTTAATATGTCCCCAAAAGAAAAAATCTAAGCAGGTTAAATCAGGAGAACGCGGTGGCCAGGGAACTGGACCGCCCCATCCTATCCAATGTTGGCCGTAGACAGCGTCCAAGTGATTCCTGACGTTTCGACTGAAGTGATCTGTGGCTCCATCGTGCTGGAACCACATTCGTCTGCGAACAGCTAGAGGAATATCTACCAGACGTTCAGGTAAAACCTCCTGTAGGAAGATGCTGTATGTATGGCCAGTTCAACGACTAGGTAGAATGTACGGTCCTACTAAGTTATTGTGCTCAATGCCTGCCCAAACATTAATGGAAAACCTTTCTTGGTACGCGTGTGCTATTGTGCCATGTGGGTTTCCATGAGCCCACAGGTGAGAATTATGGCTGTTAAACATACCCGACCGCGTAAAGATAGACTCATCAGTAAATAAAACATCTGCTGGGAAGGTTGGATTGGCTGCAGTCTGATGTAGGTACCAACGAGCAAAGTTGAAACGTGGAAGATAATCGGCTGGGGTCATTGCTTGCACTCTCTGTAAATGATACGGATGCATTCCGTCTTCATGTAAAGTCCTCAAAACACTTTGATGGCTCACACCCAAAGCACGTCCTACAGATCTCGAGCTTGTCGAAGGATTATCCTCTACTGTGGTTAGTATTCTGGTTTCCACTGCAGGAGTTCTGCGATATCTTCCAATGCCAACTCCACGCCTAGAAGCATAAAACGATCCACTTGTGCGTAACTCCCGATGAAGACGCTCGAATGTTCGACGATCCGGCTGATTCCTATCCGGGAATCGCTCCCTGTACATCCTCTGAGCAGCTAATCCGTTTCCTTGTGCAGCGCCATACATGAAATGCATGTCGGCCAGCTCCACATTGGTGAAACGATGCATGCTGTTTGAGATCCGTGCGGGAAATGATGAATCCAGCTAGGGAAGCGCTTTTATACGCCGCAGTCATCAGCGCTCCCTACCGGCTCAAGGCGCCATTACCGCACACACAATCCTATACGAAATATGGTTATTTAGGTCCCCTCTACCTACCTTTACATTTTTGACATATATTTTAGGACCACCCTGAATAAGTAAAGAATTTGAGAAACTACTTAAAGCTAACGGTGTTTTGCATGAAAAGACTGTACCATATTCACCGCAACAAAATTGTGTAGCAGAACGGAAGAACAGAACATTACTAGAGATGACAAGAGTGATGTTAAAAGCTGCAAATCTTCCGAACAAATATTGGGGTGAAGGTGTTGTCGCAGCAAATTACTTGCAAAATAGATTGCCAACAAAAGAAATCACATCAACTCCCTTTGAAAAGTGGCATAACAGAAAACCTTCATTGTCACACATACAAAATTTTGGATCCCCTGTATATGTGCACGTACCTCGTGAAAAGCGAAGAAAACTTGACGATACAACTGTTAAATGTATCATGGTTGGATATGAAGAAGGCACTAAAGGATACCGATTACTGGACACAAGTACAGATACCGTAATAATCAATAGAGATGTTACCTTTCTATCGAAAGATCCTCATGCCAAGTGTATGCAAGAAACAGTAAATACAGAAACTCAAAACATTGAGAAACAAGCAGATGAAGAAAACGATGCAAAATTACCTGTGGTTGAAGAGCGAATAAAGCAAGAAGTCTCAGACGAAACAGAACCAAGACGCTCGGCTAGACCAAACAAAGGTATATCACCCGAAAGATTATGGATGTCGTCTTTTAAGGCACAATCAGTGGAAACATCTGATCCATCGTCATACCAAGCAGAATGTACCAGCCCAAATAAAGAATATTGGAAACAAGCCATGCAGGCAGAAATTGACGCTCTAAAGGAAAATGGAACCTGGGAATTAACAAATGCTCCTGAAAATAAAGCCATTATAGGATGCAAATGGGTATTTAAAACCAAAACAGATGCAGAAGGAAAGATTTCATGCTATAAAGCCCGTCTAGTTGCCCAAGGTTACCAGCAGAAATACGGACATGACTGTGACGAAGTTTTTGCACCTGTTGCAAAACCAACTACTTTGAGACTGTTACTAACCGTGGCAGGAAAGCAGAAAATGGCTGTACGCCATTATGATATACAATCAGCGTATCTGAACAGTGATTTATGCCATGAAGTATACATGAAGCAGCCACCTGGATTTGAAGGCGATAAGGACAAAGTTTGTAAGCTTATAACGAATTTGTATGGATTAAAACAAGGAGCAAATGAGTGGAACAAAAAACTCAATAAAGTACTCTTGGAAAGTGGATTTCAAAGAAGTCAAAATGATCCATGCTTGTAATCAAGACAGAATGCAGAAGGTCAGATATACTTCACTGTCCATGTGGATGGTATAGTTATTTCCGGAACAACTGAGATATTACTGGACAAAATTGAAAAAGAATTCAGTGACTTTTTCGCGATGAAAAATTTAGGCAATCTTCAATACTACTTAGGAATCAATTTTGAAAGAAGTAATGATGGAATCTTTTATATGAACCAGTTAACTTATATATCAAAGAAGCTTAAAGAATACCATCTAGAGGATTGCAAAACATCAAAAGTACCTATTGATCCTGGCTTTTACAAGCAAAACACATTTTCAGAACCCTTGACAAGAAACGTCGATTATAAAAGTGCAATTGGATCTTTGTTGTACTTAGCCGTCAACACGAGACCCGATATTGCGATAGCAGTTTCAATTTTAGCTCGCAGTGTCTCAAAACCTACTGAAAGAGACTGCACGGAAGTCAAAAGAGTATTCAGATACTTGAAGCTGACTAAAGATCATAAATTGTGTCTTGGAGATTTGACTGAACATCAGAATAATTCATTGTTGTGTTTTGTGGATGCCGATTGGGCTAACGACCCTATAGATCGAAAATCGAACACTGGTTATTTCTTCAAATATCAAGGAAGTGTTCTAACATGGATTAGCAGAAAGCAATCAACAGTGACTTTGTCATCAACCGAAGCAGAATTTATTGCACTTGCAGAAGCTGCTAAAGAAGCTATGTTGTAACTTGACCAAGAAGCAAATTTATATCCAAGAGAATTCACGAAACACGATTTCAAGCTTCAAGCATTTATTTCTTTCAAGAGTCCAACACCGACTGAACTATACACATGCTTCGCGCGAAGCGCGAAGCAACCAGGTGGCGCTACTAGTACGCCAATAACAAATACAATGTACTACATAATTTCAATTTGCAACATCTTGCCCCCCGATGAACAGGAGGTTCATCAAACATTTTAAAACAGTTTTACATGCATAAATCAGGTATATCAAATAATCATATATATATCAAGTAATCACATAAAGAATCATTTTAAACATGAAATTAAGTAATTCAATTATAAAATATAAGAAAATACAATTAACCAAATAACTTCAAATTATATCATCTAGAAAATTATAATGAATTAATACAAAGAGAAATTTCAATTTAAACATACCTCCAACAGTCAACACAGTCCTTAAAATAAATGCATAACGCTCAAATTTTTTCTTTTTTTTTTTTAAACATAAATGTATGAAGACAATATTTACATTATATACAGTATTCAATTTAGTTTAAAATATGTACATATATGCAGTTTAATTTTAATCATTTAACTCAAGATTATATAATAATTGTACAGGTCGTTTTACTATACCTGTTTCTGTTTTTATGCTACAAGATCTTATTTTGCCATCTCTACCAGGAAATACATCAACAATCCTTCCCAGTTTCCAAAAGTTTCTGGGCAAATGGTCTTGATGAATCAAAACAATATCGTTGATTTTAAATTCGCGAATCTTATTTTTACTTACCAAATATGTAGATCTTAAATTCACTAAATAATCTTTTTTCCACCTATTCCATAATGATTGCATTAACCTTTCTCTATAATTAAACGTCTTAACTAATAATTTCCTGGTAGAGAACTGACCTTCACAGTGTAATTTTACTGCTGGTAGATTCGTAACTCTTCTACCTAAAAGAAAATGAGCCGGAGTTAAAGGAATCGGCTCGTCACTAGTGGTGTAAACATAAGTGAGTGGTCTGGAGTTTAATACACCTTCAATTTCCGTAATGACAGTCTCCAGCTGCTCTCGTGTCAACGATGATTTTCCAAGAGTTTTTCTTAGGGCAACTTCTACAGAACGGATCAGTCTCTCGTAAAATCCGCCCCACCACGACGCCTTTTCAACAATATAGTTCCACGTAATTCCATGTGTAGAATAGAAGTCTTTCACCTTAGGATCACTGATTGTTGACCACCAATATTTCAGCTCGAGTTCAGCACGCTTAAAGGTACGTGCATTGTCGGAGTATACTGTAGAACACAGTCCACGTCGTGCGACAAATCGCCGAAAAGCTAACAGAAAAGTTTGTTGTTAAGTTTCTGACTAATTCCAAATGCACAGATCTCGTAACCGCACAAGTAAAAAGTAGAATGTATTGTTTATCAGCACTATCCCTGACATATAAGGGACCACCGAAATCCATTCCAACCACTGAGAAAGGTGGTGCTTGTTCGATGCGATTAGCAGGAAGAGGGGCAGTAATCTGTGTTCCAGGAACCGAATTAAGTCTTTTGCACACAATACATTTTCTAAGTTGATTTTTTATGGCTTGTCTACCTTTCGTCAGCCAAAATTTTTCTCGTAACTGTACGATAGTATTTGACACTCCGGCGTGGAAAACTTTTTCATGAGCGTCCCAAATCAATAGTTCAGCAAACCTGTCCTTGGAAGGGATTATTATAGGATGTTTAGTATAAAACTCGAGATTAGACTTTTGCAATCGTCCTTTTACTACTATGAGATCATCATCAGAAAGCATAGGGTTCAAGTCAAGAATTCTCGATTCCCTAGGGACTTGTTTTCCTTCTTTAAGACATTTGAGTTCATCAAAATAATATTTTCTTTGGATTTGTCGAATCCATATTTTCTCTGCTTCTTTCAATTCTTCTGCTGATAACTCATCAAACTTTCGATCTTCCTTCTTATTTTTAACGTTAGAAATAAATCTTTTTACCCATGCTGTTATACGACAAACTTTTTTTTATAGAATTGTACTTTTCTAAATCCAAGATAAATTCCACTTTAGTGGTGTATTCGATAGCACAATGCAGACTTAGTTCAGGTTTTGATTTTTGTTCTTCTGCAACATTATTCACTTCTTTTTTAGTAACAACACAATCACTTCTAGGCCACTTATCTTCAGGCAATGACAAGTATTCAGGACCATGCCACCATTTCCAAGATCTCTGTAAGTCTCTAACACTACAACCTCTAGTTAAAAGATCAGCAGGATTACTCTTACCCTCACAATGTCTCCAATCTATAGGATTCGTAAACTGTTGAATTTCCATTACCCTATTACAAACAAAGGGTTTCCATTTCTTAGCAGACCCTTTTATCCAACTCAAAACTATTTTTGAATCAGTCCAAAGAAATATAGTCTGAAACGAGAAAATATTCTTCAAATAACTAACAATCCGCGATGCAATTAAAGCTCCCATGAGTTCAAGTCTAGGCAACGTTAACTTTTTCAAAGGACTAACTCTACATTTGGACATGATAAATGAGGTCAATATCTCACCACTATCATTCTCGAATCGAAAATAAGCAACCGCACCGTACGCTATAGGAGACGCTTCACAAAACACATGTAGCTGCGCATTGGAACTCATTCCATGCATACAACCCGAAAAATAATATCTATCAATTCTTAACTCCTTCAATAGACGTATCTCCGAACACCAATCCTTCCACTTCACTATCATATCTTCCGGCAAATCATCGTCCTAGTTTAAACCTCTTTCCCATATTTCCTGCATAAGATGCTTAACTCTTAACACGAATGGAGAAACAAAACCCGCAGGATCGAATATTTTGGCCACTGTATGCAACACTGATCTCTTACACGCACTTAGTCTTCTAAACCGTCCAATAAACTAGCTACCTCTAACTCAAATTTATCCTCGACTACATTCCATACCAAACCTAACACCTTAAAACTCTTATTTTCCCTATCATTACTAACATCACAAAGTCCATTTTCAACCCATAATTTTTTCAACTCTTTTGAGTTAGTATTCAGTTTTCTCAAATTAAATCCAGCATCACCTAAAATAAACACAGCATCCGAGGACAGACTAAATGCTTTCGACACACTTTCAGCTCCATAAAACAAGTCATCAACATACAATGATGTATCCAACATCTCAATGCACTCTTCTTTACTATCTTTATATTGCTTAATATGGTGTTTGATAGTAGCGGCCAAGATAAAGGGACTACATGTGACTCCGAAAGTCACTCTTTTGATTTTGTAGGGTACAATATTTTTCTCAATATCACAGTCGTCAAAATATAAAAAGCGTAAGTAATTCTGGTCTTCGTTCTTTACCTTTATTTGCAAAAATGCACCCTGAATGTCCGCAGAGAAAGCTATTTTGTTTTCACGAAATTGTAATATAATGTCCAAAATATTAGGATTCAAGTTTGGCCCTGGCAACAAACAATCATTCAAAGATGGGCCATTTAATTTTGAAGAAGCATCGTAAACAATACGTAATTTTGTAGTTTCTCGATCAGTTTTTATCACCGGTCTATGCGGCATATAGTATGAATCATCTAGAGCTAAATCCTCACATTTTTCAATTATTCCTGTTTTTAATTGTTCCTTTATAACTGAGTTGTAATTATCAAATAATTGCCTATCTTGATTAAATTTATTTGCTAGGTTATAAAATCTCCTTTTTGCGACCACAAAATTGTTTTCTAATTCTTCTTTTGATTCATTCCACAACAACGGTGCTTCATAACGCCCTTCAGTAAACTTTAAGCTATTTTGAAAATCCTGCAAAACGCGGCATTCATCAGAGCTCTCGTTTGTTTCAACAATTCCCAGAGATTCTAAATCCCAAAAGTTTTTCAGATCGTGAGAGACATTCATCACAGCAACTCTGTTACAAGCTACAGATGTTGACCTCCGTAAACCGGCTTGACCCTGAACAGTGCAGCCGAATATTGTTTGGGAAATAAACAAGCCTGGTTTGATTTTCTGAGTTTCGCCCTCAAATATTTGCCATAAAAAGTTTCCTCCTAACAAGAGCTGAATCGGCAACTGTCGACAGCTATCAGCAAGTAAACAATTACGATCAGAAATAAACTTGTTTACTTCCGGGTCCTGTGAATTATAGCATGGCAATGTGGCGCCAGTTATGTTATCTGTCACTAAAGCTTCTACTTCGATATTTTGTTTGGGATCTATCAGACTGGATAACTTTAACAACACAACTTCAAACTCTTTTTCCCAAGCATTTCGCTGACCGAAGGAATAAATTAATAGCCTCTCTTTTCTAATCGGCTGTAAGTGGAGGCCATCTGCTATGTCTCTATCTAAGAATGTTTTTTCTGAACCAGAATCACAAAGTATTCGAATAATTTTTGATTTGCCATTCGCGGAAGCTTCAACAGTACAAGTTTGTAAAGCCGGCCACTCACGTAGACTTCCGTCATCTGGGGCGGCTGGAATTTTCGCGCCTCGGATACCAGGCATCAGCCACTCACGGGGACTCTCGGTGTCTGAGGCGCCGGATATTTTCCGTCTCGTTCACCTGCCTTCGCCCATTCGTGATGCCCGATTTAGCTCAGTTCGATGTTATTTTAATAACATCGGCACAGTGAGTTGGTAAAACTTCATGATTTAATACAATTTTATAAAATTATGCCTTTTTCTTTTTATTAATTAATACATTTAATAAACTAAAAAATAAAGATGTTTACTCAATAATAATAATTGTCGTATTGCATCAGTTATTTATTCCACGTGGCTCTCCAAATCCATACTACCCTCTTCATTATTCAATTATATATCTAAATTGTTATTTATATTTAATTTTGAAGAATGGAATGTAAGAAATCTTTAAAAAAAAATGAAGTCGATACTACAATTAGAACCGATTTTATGGCCAAATGTATAAAGCTAATAGTACAGTGATTTTTAGAAAATTAAACTTTAAATGGCTTTTTCTGAAAACTTATTTTTCAAACTTGTGCGCACTATTTCTTCAAAACTAATGGTCACAAATTGCTAAAATTTTGTATACAAGATATCTAGTATGTTTATATAATTTCCACCTAAATTTACGTAAGTACATAATATTAAATTTTACAGCATTTTTTTTAAAAAACATTTTATGATATTTCTTGTACATTACGATGCTTTTAAATATATATTTATGTGAATAATATATATTTAAAATATATATTATAAATATATATTTATGTGAATGTTTTAAAAATATATTTATGTGAAATAGGGTAGTTATTTTAGGTGTAGATTAAAATATTACCTACGGATAGAATACATACAAATAATTTAATATATATATATCTCATATTTTAAAAAAAATCTGCACGCAGTGTATTCATTATTCATAAAACATTAACTTTTGTTTTATATAAAATAATTTCTAATAATCTCCCAATAATTCTGCTTTTGTTTTCTATCAGATAAAGCTTTGTACATTTCACTCTAAAAAATTGGTTTAAATTAATTACAAATTAACTGTTTGACAACACATTAAGCTTGGTAGTAAAATCAGTGCATTTTTGTGAGAGCAAAGGTGGTCTCCCCGCTTTTAAACAAATAATATTACAAAAATTACAAAAAAATTAAATATTTAGAAAAATTTGAAATAAATGACATTTTGTAATAAGTTTAATTTTGTTTATTTACTTATTTATTTGAAAAATTGTTTATTCATAAATTTTCTATACAGTTCAATGAACGATATTAAAAATTCGGGATTAAAGAATAATTTTTCAGCTTCCATTATGTTCGAAAACATGCGGTAAACTGCAGGCTAAGATTCAGGCGCCTGGTATCTAGCGTACAGTACCCCACTCACGGAGACTTCTCGCGCCAGGAATTCGGTCTGGATTGAAATTCCAGACACAACATTTTTATCATCTGACGTCTCACCAAGACACCCCACTGACGGAGACTCTTGGTGCCTGAGGTACCAAAAGCCCGTCATCACAGATGACGGAAGTCTACGTGAGTGGCCGGCTTAAAAGAATATTATTTAAATCTTGTTTAACTTTCTTTTCACACAATGAAGCTACTACAGTTTCGTTTTCAAGTGGAGAATTATCATTATTAATCGGAGGCTCATTTTTAATTTTTCTCAACAAGTTTTCTGGATTTTTCGATTTCGTACAAAATAACACATTATGAGCATTTGAATTGCAATTTTGACACTGTTCCAATTTAACCCTGCATTGAGAAGAAAGGTGCCTTCCAAAACACCGATAACACCTCCCTTCTTTTCTCAATTTAAAACGTTTTCTTTCATCAGATTCAGACTGACAATTTTTAGAATTATGTTCAGTAGATTTACAAAAAATGCAATACGTTTTAGAAAAAGTATTCAAGGCTGCCGCTGACGGAATACTATTTTTCACACGATAGTTACTTGACTTATGGCTTGAATAATAGCGATCATTGTTATTATTACTTAAGATTTTAGTATTATGAATTCCTGTATGCCGTAGAGCGGCTTCTCTACATTCAATTTCTTTCTTTATAAATTTTACCAACTCTGTTATTTCATTATTCTTTTCAGGATCACGCTGTCTATGATAATCAAGAACTAAATCATGGGGTAGCAACTTTAATAATATCGGACTCAAGAGATGTCCGTACGTAGCTGAACCTACGCCACACGAATCTAAATTTCTTATACAAATTTCAAGTTCATCATACAGTTTTCTTAAACTTTTAACATTAGAAGAATGTTTAACACTTTCGATATTCAGTATTTTATTTAGATTACATGATATGATATCGCTAGGCTTTCCAAATCGATCTTCTAATAAATTAATACAAGCAACATAATTTTCTTCTGTTAGCGTAAATCCGGCTACTGTGTTATATGCAGGTCCCGTTAAAAGCGATCTCAAATAGACAAATTTTTCTATTTTCGTTAGTGACTCATTCGAGTCAATAGCTGCCTTGAATGAATTAAAAAATTCAAGAAATTCACTTAATTCACCATTAAAAGCTTTTATTTGAAGCTTAGGTAGTTTAATTGCCGGTGCATTACTTTTGATTTTACCAACAGAAGAATTTTCAAGAACAGAAGTGTTTTCAGATACGGAAGCATCTTTAGAAGGTTCGGCAGCTTCACGTTTTTTAAGCCGATTTTTAATTTTAAATTTGATACTAATTATTTTTTCTAAATACTCTTCGCAAAGTTTTGTTTCTTTTTCAAACTCTACAGGATCATCAATTGAATTTTCGATTTCGGAATCAAATTCTTTTAAGGAAATTTCTTTTCCGTTTAATTGTTCAAGACTTTCTGATAAAATATCAGTTATTCTTTCATCTATGTCAGCTTGTAAATATGATTCGATTTTTGCTATTAATTTAGTTGTTCCACACCTAATTGTGGAACGTTTGCTTTTCAGCTTATCAATTTTTTCCATCTCAAGATGATTCCGAAATCAAAGTCACTAAATTTTAAAAGTCTAAATACCTTACCTTGAAGTTTCAATATTTAAAGGTACCTCAAATCCAGATCGCGGGGTTCGTCACCAATGTTGTAACTTGACCAAGAAGCAAATTTATATCCAAGAGAATTCACGAAACACGATTTCAAGCTTCAAGCATTTATTTCTTTCAAGAGTCCAACACCAACTGAACTATACACATGCTTCGCGCGAAGCGCGAAGCAACCAGGTGGCGCTACTAGTACGCCAATAACAAATACAATGTACTACATAATTTCAATTTGCAACAAGCTATATGGCTGCAGAGACTCTTACAAGACTTTAATGTAGGTGATGTACCCTGTATTTTCTATGAAGACAACCAAAGTTGTATCAAGATGATGAAGAATGAAAAGTGCAGTGGGAGAACCAAGCACATTGATGTTAGGTATCACTTTGTTAAGGATCTAATCAAAGAAAAGAACTTTGAACTAAAGTATCTCCCTACTGAGCATATGACTGCTGACTTATTGACCAAACCATTAGGGACTTTCAAACTTAAAACTTTTAGTAAAGATATTGGTCTATATTAGTCATTATATTTTTGTTATATGTTCATCCTTTAGGTAAGTCTTCAGTATTTCCTTATGTTAAAACATTGAGGCGGGGTGTTGTTTATTATACCGGAAGTGCAATGTTTAAGCCAGGGTACAGGACGTCTGTAATACTTGTAAATTTGATGTTTAATAAATGTGAAGAGCGATGTAGATGGCAGGTGGTGGCTGCGTAGTTCTAAATTGTTCGAAATTAAAGTTGATAGTTATTGGCTCCTGGATGCTTTGATTATAAGACGTGAGTGAACGGACACGTTGGCTGAACTAGATATCGGATGATGATCTTGGCCCTGATGGACACAAGGGCATGGATGTGGACTGGTGTTGGAGCCGGTGGCTCCTCGATGTCCGGCGGGATTTTCGTCGTGGTGGCTGGAAGTCAGTAGTTGAATTTAATATCTGCCGTGTACGCTTACCGCGGGGGACGGCCTAACTTTCTCGAAACTTAAGTCCTAGACCTTGAGTATCAATTGCTTCGTCAAGATGGGTATCAGAGAATTCCCACTCTCTTAATTGAAATTTAGCTGATTCAAATAACGTCGTTGCTTCTATCATAAATCTATACAATTCTTTCTCGTCATCAACACTAGAAATACAGTCATCCACATACAAACTTTTCTTTAATTTCTGAATCACGTGTGCAGAAAACTTATTCTCTGAGCTCTGAAAAGCTTTCCTCAAATGAAGATCAATCACTGCACCTAACAAGAAGGGACTACAAGATACTCCAAAGACGACACGTGTGTGACGAAATATTTTCAGGTTATCGTTCTCATCCATCCACAAAAATTTTAAAAAGTTCCTATCATCTTCATTAACTCATCTAACCTGAAGAAACGTCTCTTTGATATCTGCAATCACACCGATTCGACGAAGTCTAAAACGGAGAATCAACGAAGGAATAACTTCGATTAAATTAGCACCTGTTTCTAGACACTGACTGAGAGATGGCCCACCCTGTTCTTTTGCTGGCGCATCAAATACAGGTCGCACCTTCGTGGTGCTATTTTCTTTGAATACTGGTCGGTGAGGTAAATAATGCCCTTCATCCCACTGAGATACTGGCACTTCTTCAATTATGCCTTAAAGGTTTCCCCATTTATACTCAAAATTCAGTTTATCCCTTTCTTTCCCTCAAAATTTGATATTTTCTAGTGTCCTCGTTATTTAGTTCTTCATTTTGTTCTATTATTTGTTTTCTAAATTCGTCTTTCTCTAGTTTCTCCTTGACTCCATAGATAATGATTAGTGGATTTCTTCGCTTTGGTTTCTGTAAATTTATATGTATTTTTCAATTCCTACTATTAGTTCACACTCTCCCTATATATATCTTGTTCAAATTTTCAATCGTTAATAAAATACTTTTTATTCATCCACTCAAGTTCAAATACATTTTTTAAACTTGTAGTGGATGACACTTGATGTTAATACATTTTTTTCAAATATTAATTCATTAATTAAATTTAATTAATCTATTTTAGTTTTAGACCTAGAGCGTCTCTTGCTCTTGAATAGTAATTTCCCTGTTGTTACTCTGTAAACGGTAGCACTGCGGTAACGCGGGCTCCTCCCGTCCTGTAGGTTGCGGGATCGAATCCCCAACCTGACAAACTTCTTTCTCTCTCTTTCCACTCCTCCTAATCTCGCACAGTTGGCAAGGTTCTGGCAGGTAATCCTTTTTTTCAATTCATACAGAGATCTAGATCTTCACACTCACATTTTTCTTTGTTGACCTAAGTAGGAATTGACTTTAAAAATTTTTGTTTTTATATTACTTCTTTAGTTAGTCGTTTGCAGCAAATTCAGCGATTAATGTATCCAGTTCATCTTTTTTATCGGTTCCTATCAGCACTCTTCCTCTAGCTATCATTCTAAAGGCCTTTATACGTTTTTTCAATTTGCTAGGGTTTATTGAATCCTCCACTTCTTGTTTTATAATCTCTGCTCCTTGTTCCGTCTTCAGTATAATTGTGATTACATGTTCGAGATTTCCCTTTCTGCTACAAGATCTAGATCTACTTCTTGGTGGCATTTTTTTCACTATGTCATCATAAGTAAGTGTTTCTTTCGGCTCTGTACGAAACCTTTCAAGAGCTTTAATTTGTCCTTTTAGGTCAGTAATAAAAAGTCCTTGTTCTTTTATCGATGTTAGCATGTCACCTGTAATTCCCACTACTAGAGCTTTTTCTGTGTTGTTCATCCTACAAGTAGTTTTATCTTACATTTTACCATAAAGTTCTGTGACTCTTTTTTGCAAATTATTTTCTAATTTTTTCAGTACGTATAATGTACTTTCTTCATCTATGTCTACCCTTTTTAATAGTTCTTCCATTTTAAACACAAACACTTGTTACTAATTGCAAGTGTTCAGTAATCAAGGCTCAACCACCACAATCTAGAGGGTTTTAAATCATAGAAGTTTTAACTGTTCAATTGGAAAAGCAAGTAAGTATACTGTTATGAGGGGCACCAGAGATACCACATTGCGTTGTGTGAAATTGGGAGATGAACTCCAATGGTAACGATACATTTATATAAATAAAATAAGAACATTTATTTTACAATATTATACAAAGGTTAGTTTACATATTATAAATGAAATTCTTGGCTATATGTATTATATATATAAAATATTAGGCCATGTTGTATCCGCTTCCTGCGGAAGAACCATTACGGGTCGAGCGAAGTTCAATTTATCAAAATTGATAAAACACCAGTTCCATGTGTAGCACTATTTTGAAAGGGGAGAAATGACCAACCTGGGGACCGTTTAGGAGGCAGCAAGGCATAGCACGATGATGATGGGGCACATATATTGGTTGAGGCAGCAGGCACGCCTCGGGCGGTTGAAAACGAACATCTCGATGGGGCTTTATCAGGGGCGCATCACTCCTCTCCTGGTCCTTGCGCAGCAGTCCCAGGTTTTTGCCACAGCTCGCAAAAAAACCTCTGACCTTCTGCCTCAGCTCTCGTCGTCGAACCTCTAAAAACCTCGGGGTTCATTTTTCCCTTTCCGTATTGGCCCCTCTCCAGGCTGGTCTCCCTCGTAAATTTATTGCCGTTCCGTGCATTTTTTTTGTGGGCAGGATGATACATCCCCACGGTTGACTCACGTGGTATTTTTATTTCCGCGAAAATTGGATGTCCTTGAGTCTTCCCTCCTTCGGAGGAATTCTCTTCCTCCCTTCCTAAAGAATTTTGAGGTGGCGATGTTTCTTGGAACTCGATGCAGGTGCAGGTCAGGCCCCTTTTAGAAATATGGCCGTTTTCTGACCCATATATGTGTTGATGGAAAAAATCTCTTGGAAGGAGTCAAAATGTTCCAATTGTAGATTCTTCACAACATATACAATTTTTGTATACACAGAAGTCAATTTAGGCAAATAAATACACCATTGAAAAACTATGTTGTATGTGTCTATACCACAATGCACAAAACAATACTAGTCAATACACAGTAAAAATACACAAGGTTATATTTAACAGAACTACAATACACAAGATACTCGCACAAAAAACATTTGTTATTAATTATTAAACGATATATTTTAGAAACAAACCCTCTGTAAAGTTCAAAACGGTAGTATCCATTAGCAAATTAAACTAAGCAATTAATATACAAGGTCATTATATACTAATTGGCGGAAAGAGCAAGCTTATGAAAAGAAAAGGGTGCTAACGTGCTATTTTTGTTCTAAAACGGGATATTTCAAACATGAGTGTCCGGAATATCAGAAAAGCATCGCGAAAGGGGAAATTGGAAATCACGTAGGGACGGAAGTAGAATTGAGCAGTTGCTTTTAACCACACATTAAAAAGGGTTGTGATAAATGTTGTCCCCAGACAATATTTAAGAGATATGGGTGCAGGAGTGGCCTTATGTGACCATTCTTGGATACGAAACGAGGACCTTATAGGGGAAGTTACCTGGGTAAGACAACCTCTAGACAATGAGTGCATTTGTTTGCCTCTGGCCTGGGTTTTGATTGAGAGTCATTTCGGAAGTGTTTGGACAAAGGCAGCAACTGAACCCGTTGGAGTGAAGCAAGGCTATTATCTACTAGGGAATAAGACCGCGGAATTAATAGACAAGAAATTAAACTGCGTCTCCGTGAATGCAGTTCTCACGAGAAGTAAGGCGTGAACCGAATCTGAGCAGCACGCGGTTTCAGACGAAGAGGAGGAAACGGAGAGGGAAGGAGAATAAACTGAAGTTTTCTCTGGCGACCCCTTCTCGGATTCGTCCCGGTTGGCAACGGTCACACACGAGGAATTCGTGAGAGCTCAAGAGGTGTGTCCCACGTTGTCCATCATGTGCGAGAAAGCGAAGACAAGAATCCCAGGGGAATTTATAACGTCAAAAGGAAGACTTAAGCGGGTTACGAAGTCTAAGCACGGTGAAGAACGGACTCAATTATGTGTCCCAGCTGATTTTCGCAGAGATTTTGGACTTACGTCACAATCTTTTATCCGGACACCTCGGTATAAAAAAGACCAAAGCTAGAATCCTGCAATGCTACTACTGACCCAATTGTTACGAAGAAATTGAGGATTACGTCCGATTATGCGATACGTGTCAACGAGTGGGCAAGAACAAAGACAAAGGAAAGGCGCCGTTAAAATTTGTCCCGATCATCATGGAAGTGTTATCCGAAATCAGCATTGATGCGATGGGGCCGTTACCTAATAGTGAGAAAAACAGCAGATATCTGATTACCTCGATTAGTGTGGCGTCAAAGTACCCCGATACAATCCCAGTAGGAGACGTAAGTTCCACGTCGGTAACTGAGGTCTTACTACAGATATTATCCCGAACAGGGTTCCCGAAAGAGGTCCAATGCGACCTGGGGAGGTCGTTCACGAGCGAGTTAACGTCTGAGTTTCTTTCAAAATTTTGGATAAGAGTCAGACACAGCAGCATCTGTCACTCGCAGTCCAATAGCGTTGAAAGGGTAACTCTACTCCAGGGGTGTCAAACTCGCGGCCCACGACGAACAGTTTTGCGGCCCAGCCAATATATTGGCACACAATAATATATAATAAAATAACCGACGCAGAATTATAAGATAGGAAGAATTCGCTAAATGTTTTTTTAATTATACTCATTTTTTGGTATTATTAAACAAAATGCGTATATTTATGTTGAATATACTGTAATTAGGTAAATAAACCTACGTTTCTATTAATATTGATTTTCTTACGGCCCCCTATAGTTAAACCTTGTTTGTTTGGCCCAAGTTAGCCTTTGAGTTTGACGCCCCTGCTCTACTCTGAAGAGGGTCCTTAAGGCATTATGTTTGGAGACGGGAAACGAATGGGAATCGGTACTACCCATGGCCTTATTTTCTTTACGAACCGTTACGCATGAGAGCACGGGTTTTAGCCCTGCCGAACTAGTACACGTAAAGAATCTGAGGGCTCCTCATTCATTAGTGTATGAAAATTGGTTAGAGCGGGAGGGTATTGATTAGAGTGTAGTCGAATATGTATTGAATTTACAGGAAAGGTTGAAAACCTGTCAAGAACTGGCGGCGAAAACCATGTTAGAGAGTCAGGCGAAGATAAAAGTGTGGTACGATAGGAACGCGGTACTAAGGAAGTTTAAAGAAGGGGACCAGGTACTGGTGCTGGCCACTTCCAAGCCGAACAAAATGGTGGTTAACTGGATTGGACCGGGGACGGTCACAAGTGTATTATCGGAAACAAATTACGTTGTAGACGTAAACGAGAAAAGAGATAAGAACACCATATACCATGTCGACCTGTTAAAACCGAACCATCGCCGACCCGAATTTATGCCCGAAACATGCTCATTGATCAAGGGAGTGTGGAAGGAAGGGAAGAAGCCGAGATCCCTTATCCCCCTGCCGACTCCACCCAGCTCGACTTCATTGAAATTGTCAGCGGCAGCGAGTTAGAAAGTCGCGTGTCAGCTGATCAGATAGGCCAATTTACAGAGGTAATAGATAGGCGGGGGGAGATTTTCTCCTCTGATCCAGGGAGAACGCACCTGGTCGAAATGGATATCATTATGGAAGACGAGACCCCGATTAGGGCGAAACCCTACCGAATGTCTCCGCTCAGATCGAAATTCTGAAGGAGGAAATTTGGAGGCTGTTAGCCTTGGTAATCGATGTGGGGCAATCGTATTACACATAGCCGATTAATCTGGTAGAATGTCCTGGGAAAGACCCTAGGCCCTGTGTAGACTATCACAGATTAAACTCCAAGACTCGTACGGAATTTCCCCCCCCCCTCCCTAAAATTGAGGGAGTGATTGAAAGGGTTAGCGCTTCATCGTTAATTACGGTGATAGACTTAACGAAGTTAAGACACGATAAAGAGTGCCAACGTAGTGTTCAATGAACAGCAAATCGGTCCTACTTCCCAGCCTTTAGAAGCGACATCTGATACCGGTCCATCAAGCGGTACGGAATATGAAATTTTGTATACTCCCGATGATGCAGATACGCAGGAGGCTGGTGATCTTTGCACTGATGAAGACGAACCAACACAGTTAACGGCGCATGCATTGCGAGACCGTTCGACTATCCAAAGTCCTGTCCGATTTAACGATTACGACGTGTACAGCAGCATTCTGAAGTTGAATGAGCCCAAAACATATGACGAAGCAACGAAGTCTCTTGAATATGCCGACTGGAAACGAGCCATGGACGACGAAATGGCTTCGCATGCCAAACACGGGACGTAGCAGCTTGTTGAACCACCTAAAGGACAGAAAATCTTCGACAATCGTTGGGTTTACAGGGTGAAGACAAATCCCGATGGTTCAATCGAGAGATTCAAGGCTCGTTTAGTAGCAAAGGGGTATACGCAGACGGCGGATATCGACTACAGAGAAACATTTAGCCCGGTGTGCCGCCACGACACTATTCGAGCTGTAATTGCAACGGCAGCCAAGGAGAATCTGAAGTTATTTCAAACTGACGTGGAGACGGCATTCCTTTATGGCGACCTGACTGAGGAGATCTACATGCATCAACCCAGCGGATACGATGACGGAAGTGGGCGTATATGCAAAATGCTCCGACCTTTATACGGCTTGAAACAAGCTGGACGATGTTGGAATGCCAAGTTTACTGACGTGCTAAAGAAACATGGCATGACCCAAAGTAAATCCGACTACTGTCTATTCATACGCAGATTACGGACACAAGATGCTAATGGCGATTTATGTTGATGATGGCATTGTCGCTGTTCAGGACGAAGCGACATTCTTCACATTTATGGACGAGCTCAAGCAACATTTCACCATCAAAGTGACGACGTTGAATTGTTTTCTTGGTCTGCAAGTTGTACGGTTGAAAAACGGTTCACTCTTCTTGCAAGAAGAAGCATTTACAAGAAATATGTTAGAGCGATTTGGAGATGCCAAGACATCACGCATCCCAGTAAAGAAGTCGAGTCTCAAGGTCAACTATGGTCAGCCAAATGACGATGACATGATCAAGATCAAGGAGGCGAAGCCTCTCAGCAGTGAAATTCCATACCGATCAGCAGTTGGCAGTTTGCTCTATTTGGCGATGGGGACTCGACCAGATATTGCTTACGCAGTGAGTTTGGTGTCTCGTAAGTTGGACAACCCCACAGAGACTGATTGGGAAATCGTGCAGACAACATTAAGATACCTTTACAATACCATTGGACACGGCATTGTGTACAATAATGAAGATGACAGAAGCCTGATGTTGTTTAGTGATGCAGATAACAACAGCTGTGCAGAAACACGCAGGTCTCACACAGGTGTAGTTTCTTTCTATGGTGGAGGTGCAATTACGTGGCGAAGCAAGCTACAGGAGGCCATATACAATTCAACGACAGAGGCAGAGTTCACGGCAGCAGCTGATGTCACAAAAGACCTGATATGGTTGAAGCGCTTGTTTAACGAGATAGCCAACAATGTCGCATTACCAATTCTGCAGATTGATAATCAGAGTGCTATCAAATACATCAAAAATCCGATGTTCCACGCACGTACAAAGCATATCGACCAAAGATACAAGTTTGTCCAAGATGAGTTCTCAAAGGGACACTTTGAATTAGGCTATGTCAGAAGTGATGAGCAGCGAGCAGACATTCTGACGAAGGCGCTTCCAGCACCTCAGTTTCATTCTCAAAAGAAGTTGCTCGGTGTGAAAGCAGTCAATATGTATAAGTGACAGTTTAACCCATATTAACAATGACTAATTTCATGCTCGAAGGAGGCTGTTGAGCATCGAGCCTTCAATTAATATTACGTGCTATTGAGTGGCATCTTTTATTTTGTGTTATTATGTGTTATGCATCTGGCATCACCTTTTTGTATTCCTTTGTAATTTTATGTAAACAGTAAGACGTAATGTTTACATAAAATTACAAAGGAATACAAAAAGGTAATTTAATGAATAGAAAGTTTCTCTTCCTACTTTCTATTCATTAAAGTCCTAAATACAGATAGCCATCACTTTATTTCGTTAATATTACAACAGTTTTAAATAATTTGCAAGGAAAACAAAATACACAATCTTTTAATTTAGAATACACTAGCCAAACTCTTGGAATTATTTCCCCGTTACTTAATTTTTTTATAATAAATAGATCAGAAACCTTTGTTATCTTTATTTAAAGGAAAGTTTACATCCGCTTCTGTAAGTTGGGTAGGGCCTAACTCTACTAAATTTAATTTAATTTTGTCAGATAGTACGGAAGGCCAACAGCTAGGATCCTTATAAACATCATCTTTGTAAGAAATATGAAGAATATCTTCACGGTGTTTGGTCACGGTTTCACTGGTTTCAAGACTTGGTTCTGCAATTAAAACATCTTCCTTGGGGTTTGTGATTTCGGTCTCCGTCACATTTGTATCTCTGGAATTTGATGGCGCCTCATGCGATCTTGCTGGGATTAAAAATGCTTTTATTGAACCACAAGCCTTCTTTACTTTTTCAAGTTTTCTTTTTCTGTATTGGGAACCAGAAAGCTTATTTTCGATTATCAGACATCTGTAAAAAATTGAGGTTATTTTCGTAAAGAACTTATAAAAAAGGCGCAATGTAAGTTAGGCTGTTTCTCGATAAAGATTGACTATTGCAATGAAACGTTCCAAATCGATTTTATTTTAATTTTGTTCATATTTTAAATACAATTCCCCCTACGTTTACTTTAAATAAAAAAAATCGTATTTTCCCGATTTCTGAAAAAATACCCATATTTCAAGCACCTGTTAAAAAAATAAGGTGATGCAGTTCAAAAGTCCAAGTTTACACTTGTTCCTGTAGTATATGTTTGACATTTGCAAAATAAAAAAAAACATTTAAAATAGAATTAAGTAATGAATCCTAGCTTTTTTTAAAAACAAATATCAAACCATAAATGTATTATTTCAATTTATAACCGGTAACCGCTCAAAAGGAAAAATATCATCAAGTTTACTTACCTGTGAAATATTTTTGTTGGTCAGCAATCACAAAATTGAGCACAAAAATTAGAGACAAAAAGCTTTGTTTTTCAGTTGTTGAGATGTACACGTTCAAAATTAATATAGTCTAAATTATTCCGGTCCGTGTATTTATAGGCTCAGGGCATAAAAGAGTATTTTCCTGCAACCTGACAAAAACCGCCCGCACCGACGCGATTTGATGGGTTAAAACGTTTTAAAACAAAAACGAACAATGTATTTCCCAACTTGTTACGACGTGGAGTAGCGCTTTTAAAACCAATGTGGTTTTGTTTAAGTAAATTTCTCCATGGCCGAATTTAAATTATCATTAAAATATAGGCATTCTTGATTCGCAAAATAAAAACGAAGTCGTAATTTAATCAAACACGATTGATTATATATAGAGACACACAGAGTTACAAAACGAAATCACAATAAAAATAACATAACGGGAGCGCAAATGGTCTGACACGACCTCACCCTAAGACAAAATCTCCCAGAATAACCTTCTTTTAACATTTTTCGCGCGCAAACCTCATCGCATCCGGCATGTGCCGAATAAACAAAAATTACACTAGATCAGCAATGTCCTGTAGACACACTGCCGTCGCAAAAGCGATAAATCTAAGAAGTGACGTCACTTCCGCTTCTGAGCCCAAACCTTACTGTTTATTTCCAGTTATACTTGTAAAATGCATTTTTAACTCGAAGTAGTTACCTAGTATAATGATAATATATTTATATTGATTATTTTACTAATAAATTAGTTTAAAAAATTTTTTTTAACCAGGCGGCTGACTTGCCGCCCCCTTCATTTGCCGCCCGTGTGCCCCGCACCCCTGGCACCCCCGGGTTGGAACGGCCCTGCAAGGATGTTTCATGTAATGAAAACCAAAAACTTTTTAAAAACCTTTGTCATGATATATGAATATCGTAAACTATTTTAAAAAAGAAAGACTTTACAGCAATAAATCTATCCATAAGAAATTGATCAATACATAGCAGCTATTAATAAATAAGAAAGAATTTACCTAATTGTTTTCTCTCAAATTAATCAGAAGTAAGTAATGTTTAAAAAATTAATTTTACATTTAAAGCATTGATAAAATATATGGCTCTGTTATTGTAAATATACTCTATATCCTGATCTAAACCCTATCGAGAACTTCTGGGGAGATCTAGAAATACGAGTTTACAAAAATCGAAGGCATTTTTCCCCAGCTTTAGAACTTACATCTACGATTGAAGATCAGTGGTACAAAACCAGCCCCAAACTGTGCCAAAAATTAATAATGTCCATGAAAGATAGAATATTTCCGATCATTAAAAGCAGTGAGAATATTTCCGATCATTAAAAGCAGTGGTGGATGCACAACATATTAAGTATTTGTTTCTTCAATACTGTATTGTGTTTATTTTCCTGTCCTTAAAGTTTTTGCACTGATGGAAGTAGTGTTTTCTTGTACATTTTATTTTCATAATGAAATACTTACAGATAAATTCTGTTGACTTTTTTATTAGCTTTTCAATTTTATGATACACATTATAGTATACTTTTTTTCATCTGATTTGAAATTTATCAAAAAAATTAAATTTTTTGCTGTCCTTAAAGTTTTTACACACACTGTACTTGTTTTGTATATTTTAAACTTAAGAAAATTTATAGTAGCGATACTGATTATATTCTTAGAACTATGCAATTTTACAATAAACATGCCAACTATATATATTTGGTTTATTATCCCATATTACATGAAAAAAAGCTTTTGAACTTTATCTAATAAGTGAATTTATATAAAGGGAAAAGTTCTGCACAGGCATTCCCAGTGGCGCACCCAGGAATTTTTCTTGGGGGGGGGGGGCGAGATGAATGGATAAAAATATTTATAATGCATGGGGGAGCCGAGATGAACGAATAAAAATATTTATAATGCAAAATCAATATTTATACTTCTTTGGGGGGGGCAGCCCCCCCCTGGGTGCGCCACTGGTCATTCCTGAATCTATTACTTTTATACATTTATCATACTATAGAATAAAGGTTCATTTAACATTAAATGAACAAATTTTGCAGCTTCCATAAAGGCAATTACAACATTTTCTTTTAACACTAAAAAAAAATTTTTTTTGATGTCTGTTATCATTCCCATTTTGTATGCTTCAAAATGATAAGATTTCAGAGGGATTAAATTTCCTTTAATTTATTCTCTCATATAATGACATTTTCATGCATATTACATGAATAAATTTCAAATATGTTTCAATTATAAAAATTATAATATATAAATTTTTATACTCTAAGTTACATGCAATAGAATATAATTTTATCAATTTTTTTATGTATGATTCTTTAGAGTAAATGTGAAGTGACACTCATTAATTAAGTGCCACTTAATTAATTGGTTTTCATATTGATTTAACATATTGATTTTCACATAAGCGTTAACTTAAAGAAATTTAAAAATTTTGTAAACAGAATGAAATGCAAGACATTGATTGAAAAAAACAACCTAACCTGTGCTCCTCTACCTGTAAAAAAAAATAAAATAAAATAAAATAAAATAAAAAGTTTACAAGCCGTATTAAAACATTAGCCGTACATAAATAAAAATCTTTGCGTGTTTAAATTTCTACTAACATTTTTGACTAGCTTCATATCAAAACACATCACAAAATTTCCCTCGTTCTTTTACCTGAAATGAAAACATAACTCCTCGCTCCAATTAATTGTCAAATCGCCCTCAACTAGTGATAAACAATGCCCGACTCGCCAAACAAGCGCTAACACGTTTAGGTTACTGTACACATACGACGAAAATGATGTGTTCAACAATAGCCTGTTTACTAATGCTTATTTTCAATATGTACACAGTGCCCCAAATTCAGTTTGTTTCTGACTGAAACTAAGTCCTTACGCATGCGCGCATATTATGGAATTGAGACGCATGTCAAAAACACACAATTAGCTCAGAGAGGTTCCCAGAATTGGCGGAGGAAGTTAGTGTGTGGAAAGGTGAGGCATTTACGCCAAAGACAAGAAAGAGGGGTTACCAGGACAGAGATAAAGTTCAGAATGGATGATTATAGGTAGTTAGTAATGTTATCACATATATACAAAACAGTTCCGTAACTGACTGACTCACTCAATGACATACAACGCACAGCACAAACCACTGGACCTAAAGTGTTGAAATTTTGCATGGCAATTCTTCTTATAGTGTAGGGGTGCACTAAGAAAGATTTTTGAAAAATTCTTAAATTTTTAAGCTGTTTTAGTAATTTTTTTTCAAGTTTGTATTTAAAATAATAATTTGAGGGCTATAAAATTTATATCACGAGAAAGATCATAAAAATTCCTTTAAAATGAGATCCTTTTTCGAATCTTTACCTCCATTTTCTGATTTTTGGTGAATTTTTAAATATTAATTTTTAGAATTTAATTTATTAAATCCTGATCACGCGATTTCTTTTTCTGGTACTTTAAATAAATTTATCGTAACGTGCATAACTAAATATACAAAAAAAAAATTTTTTTTCTTGCTAATGCGGCAGACTATTGGACATTATCCAAAACAATATTAAATACAGTAAAAGATATTATGTTTCTCAAACTGTACTATATTCTTTAGTATGTCCTATTAGATTCAATTTGAATATTTTCTTCTACATTATTTTGTCTATAAAAATATCCCTTCCGATTCTTTAAAAATATATTTTTTTGTTTTCTTACATTAATTGTATACATTGATCGTCGTATTTATTATAAATATATATTGGGATAACTTAAGACTCTGGGTAGCTAAAAATATTCAGAGTCAGTCTACTACATTAAAATACAATTTTATTAAATTTAAGTCGGAAAATTTTTACAACTATTTACAAATTGGTTGATCTACCTCTAGACATAGAGGGAACTGGCCTTCTTAATAGCCAAATAATTTCGATGAGAAGATGTCGGCAAGTACAGTCACAACTGAAACTATAAGGTCGGTACACAGCCCCTAGAGCATACAGCTCTGAAAATAGAGTAACTTCGTAAGGAAAAGTTCTAGCTACCGAGAAGCTTATAGAGCGGGCTGCTCTGAATTATAAATATAACTTCTTGGTGAAGTAACGTGCTAACAGAAGCCTGTAGAGCAGGATGCTCTAAAATAGGAATACTTCAGGGTGAAATATTCTATCTGACGAGAAGCTTAGAGCGGGATGCTCTGAAATGTTGACTTCAGGATGAAGTCGGTCGCTCCGGGACCTCTGAGACGAAAGGTGCTCTCTGGATGAGAGTCTCGACCAAGTCTGCTAAAAAACTGGATTTTTTTCTCTCAGCTTAGGCACTCGCGCTTCCGGTCACGTGACTGCAAATGTTTAGGTTGGCTGGCCCAATTTGTGACGTCATGCTCGTTGGCTGTGATTCGCTTGACGACGAAGCCACGTGGTCGGCTCTTATAAATCAGCTGATCAGAAAATCATTAGTACATGTCTACTAATCCATTAATTTACGTCCTCCCAGGGGGCGGCAGCTCAATGCAATGCTTTTCTCTGCTTCTAGACACCTTGACGCCGATCTATAGACTGTTCGCAGGTCACCTGTTGTGGGAGGTCCGGCTGTCTGGGTGATTTATTCGGAAGGTCGTAACGAATTCTTACAATCCCTCCCCCCTTGAAGGAGATTTTTTCTGCTCTAAGAAAAAATCTCCTTCAAGGGAAAATTTGAAAATCACGGTTAGACACAGCTCACCTGATACATCATTAGAGGCAATGAATTTAATTTACTACACAATTATTACTACATTTACTTTACATCACAGGTTAATACATTTATTCTAATACATTATAATTTTACTACGTTACCTAACACATTAATACACTATTTTTTTTTACACAATTCATTAATTTTCACACTCTATATTAATTTATTTACAACATTACACCTGACTTAAGGTTTCTATTCTGCCATCAAACGGCTTAGGCAAGCGACATGACCTATCAATTTACCAGATTTGTGGACAATTTGATAATTGAAAGGCTGTAAGGCAAGAGTCCATCTCATAAGCCTTTGGTTATTTCCCGCATTTGTCTTAAGAAAAACAAGCGGATTGTGATCCGTCTCGATGGTGAATCTCTGCGGTCTCTTTTGTGCCAAAATTATACCGATACCAATGTAGGATGCATTGGTTTGCAAGATAAATTCTTTGGCAAAGTCCGGAGCGTACAAAACAGGTTTCTCGGTTAGTTTCGTTTTCAATTCTCGAAACGCTGCATTGCACTCCCCTGACCATTCAACTTTCTCCCCAACTTTAAACTCTCCTCTAGCGGACCCTTTGTCGTAATACTTTTTCCTTTTAACTCTACTCTCCCTGTCGGTTTTGGAAGCGATCTCCTGACAGTTCCGTAGTCTATTCATCAACTTGAAAACATACTCTGTAGCCACTTTACTCTCCGGCGAATTCCTATGCCATTTTCCGAAAAGTAGTGTTTCCGGCACCCTTAAATTCTTCCTAAATATCAGTTCGGCGATGCTAAAAACCATAAACATATGAGTCATGTTTCCAAGTGCCAACATGGCTGAGGGTAACCCTTTCTCCCAAGTCTCTTTTGCCTCAAGGCAGATAACATTCAAGAGTCGTTCAATGGTGCGGTGAAAGCGCTCGACGGGATTTCTTTACGGATGAAACATTGAGTTCCGCGTCACCTTACTATGAACTTCCTCCAGAAACGTGGTCGTTAATTTGCTTGTGAAATAGGTAGCATTATCTAATTGTAATGCCTTCGGAAACCCTATCCGACTGAAAATTTCTAATAGAGTATCCGTCACATGTTCTAAGTTTAAAGTACTCAAAGTTATGGCCTCCGGATACTTGGACGCCATGCACAAAGCGTTTACAATATACCGGTTTCTTTTTGGCGGGGTCTGCAAACGACCAATGATCTCTACGTTAATTCCCGTGAAAACCACCGTAATTTCTGGGACTAATTTCAGCGGGGCTTTCTTCCGTTCTCTCGATCACTCTTTGACACAGGTCCCATGACCTAACATAGTCCTTACACTCTTTTATGCACTGGGGCCAAAAATAATACTTCACTAATTTGTCTTTACCTTTTGACATTCCCATGTGCGATCCGATGCCATCATGGCATAAACTTAAAACTTTAGACCTGTACTTAGTTGGTACAATTAATTGTTTTCTTTCCTCCCCTCTGTGATATCGGGGTTTCCTAAAAAGTAATTCATTTTTGACCACAATTCCCAGAGTTTTCTGTGGCTTAACTTTTTCCCAAATAGGTGTACGTTTAGGGCAATTTATTTATTCTAAAACGAGAGTGTCGGCACTCTCTTCCACTAACACATTTTTGGTCTCGACGACTATTGGAATTTCAAGTTCTTTTAATTCATCCGGCGAATTTACCTCGGGTTCCTGCGACTCAGTTATTTGCTCGGCCGTTTTCCCATTCTCTACCGTAATTCCCGTTTGAATTTCCTCCCGCATCCCTCGACTTTGGGTGACGACGGCATTAACGCTAGCTTGTTTTAATTTTTGCGCCTCTATCAGCTCTTGAGTGGAATTTCCCAGCAAGTAGTGGTTCATTTCCACACTCTTACCTACAACGGCGGCCTTTGCTATCACCTGGCCAAATTCGGGGCTCTCAAGTGTTACGCGAGCTAAAGGTAAACGTCTAAATTCATTTTCCAAGGGCTGTTTGAGCCAAATATTTTCTCCGGTGAAATCTCCGGGTTTAACTAATTTAACCGGGAACAAATCTACGCTACTCCCGCTATCACGTAATAATACGGTTTCGACCTGGTTCACGTAAGCGTCGATTAAGTAGGGCTTAAAAGCAAGAGAAAAATCTTCCGTCGTAGCTAGATTGCTTATGATCTCGCTGGATTTTTTAAATTCGGGACAGTTTGGGTGGATATGATCATTCTGACAACACTGAAAGCAGATGGGGCCACTTCGCTTCTCATACTCCCTGGTCCTCCAATCATTATAATTTGTATTAGCAGCGTTGCGCCACTCTTTCGTACCTGATTCCTCTACTCCCGTTTTCGTCGTGGGACTTAATTTCTCTGACTGCTTGGGGCGGTCTACCTTTTTCTTTTCGGGTGATTTAATTTGCGTTGGTTTCTTTACGAATCGGCGGGTCGACTCATACGCGTCTAGCTGATTTACTAAGGTTATAGGGTCATTTAGCGTTCCCCATACATCTACGAAATGATCTTTAATTTCCACTGGTACGCGTCGCTTTATTTGGTCGGCTACCATAAGTTCTTTGAGTGACTCAAAATCTTTAATTTCAATTCCATCTAACCACCCCTCTAAATAGCTCCTCAATTCAAATATCAAGTCTTTCCACAAATCACCATTCTTCCGTTGATGGGTTTGGAACTTTGTACGGAATGCTTCGGCACTGAGTTTAAACCTGTCTAGCAGTACCGACTTAACATATTCGTAATTATCATTTTTTTCTTCAGGTTCCCTGATGATTATTCCCGCTATTTCGCTCGGCAAAAAGGCTTAGTAACTCTGACACTAAATCACAATCATTAATTTGCAATTTCCTAGCTTGCCTGTCAAACATATTTAAGAATAAAGCTATGTCTATCTTTTCGGCATCATACCTCTGCATTAACGATTTAACATGCCTAGGCGGGTTCCCGCTTTCTGAGTTCACGGAATTCACACTACTGTTTTCTCCAATTTGTATGATTTTAAGTTTTTCAAGCTCAAAAGCGCGTTCTGCTTCTTTCTCCGATCTCTCGGCTTCTTTAAGCTCTTGCAATTTTCTATCTTCTATGAGATTTACGAGAATATTTTTCGCGCTCTCTTCCTCGAAACCTTCACTTTCTGAAATCTTTTTTTCCAAATCGATTATTCTATCCGATTCTTGTATTTCTACTTGCAGCTCAAAAGCCAAATTCTGCAAGTAAATTTTCTTGTATTTTGTTAAAAACGACATTTTGCCTCTATAACTAACTGATATTAATCCCTCTTTAACTGCTTATCCACAACTTTACCTTACCGGAAACCTCGGAATCTTGACCTCAGACACAACAAAAGAACTGGTTGTTCGCTTTGCTCGCGCTTTAACAATAGCCCTCTCAATTAGGGGAATTCTACTGCTACGTTCTTCCAAGAAAAAGGGGGGGGGGTTACTCCGAAAGATTACAGTTTAAACAGACTCGTTTGAAATCCTAACATGGCACATACAATTCAAAAATGTTTAAAACTTTTCAGACCAAATTTCACACACATAAATCAAATGCTACTCCAATATAATCTTAAGCACTCTATACAACTTCAATAATTGACTAAATTAATTTGCAATACACAATTTCTTAATTTCAATAATCGGCTAAATTAATTTGAAATACACAATTTCTTAATTTCAATTTAGAATAAGTACTTAAATCAGATTATCCACAGTTCTAGTATTCATCTACCAAATATTTGTTCATTCACTTTTTTTTTAATTTTAAACACATTGCATACAATTCATTTTTACTTTATTCTTTTGCATAAACAATTCTAATACTTCATTAATTTACTTTTAACTAAATTAATTAATTTCTCACAGATAATTTACTTATTCCAATTCAATAGTTATTTCCCATGAAACATTAATTTACACGTGCTAACATTTACACAGATTCTAACCAATTACTTTTACAACACTTTTAATTCATCAATCAATTACTTTTGCCTCTAATGAGAACAGGCTTACCTTGTCTAATTTGAAAACTCGATTGTAGGCTCTCATTGAAGCTAGGCGAAGTCTTTCCAGGCTGGTTCTGGGGGGATTTCCTTATTTAGTATGCAGCCCCAATACTTGATCGCTGCACAAGTCCACTTTTGGTTCGCTGCTCACTGCTGTATACTGGTAGTTGTGATGCACACACTTGGGGCGGGACGTTCGCACAAAAAGTCCTAGATGGGCTTCCTACTTTAAATTCCCTACTTCGAAAGAGTGGTTGGCCTTCTTAATAGCCAAATAATTTCGATGAGAAGATGTCGGCAAGTACAGTCACAACTGAAACTATAAGGTCGGTACACAGCCCCTAGAGCATACAGCTCTGAAAATAGAGTAACTTCGTAAGGAAAAGTTCTAGCTACCGAGAAGCTTATAGAGCGGGCTGCTCTGAATTACAAATATAACTTCTTGATGAAGTAACGTGCTAACAGAAGCCTGTAGAGCAGGATGCTCTGAAATAGGAATACTTCAGGGTGAAATATTCTATCTGACGAGAAGCTTAGAGCGGGATGCTCTGAAAAGTTGACTTCAGGATGAAGTCGGTCGCTCCGGGACCTCTGAGACGAAAGGTGCTCTCTGGATGAGTCTCGACCAAGTCTGCTAAAAAACTGGATTTTTTCTCCCGGCTTCGGCACTAGCGCTTCCGGTCACGTGATTGCAAATTTTTAGGTTGGCTGGCCCAATTTGTGACGTCATGTTCGCTGGTTGTGATTCGCTTGACGAAGAAGCCACGTGGTCGGCTCTTATAAATCAGTTGATCAGAAAATAATTAGTACATGTCTACTAATCCATTAATTTACGTCCTCCCAGGGGGCGGCAGCTAGATGCAACACTCTTCTCTGCTTCTAGACACCTTGACGCCGATCTATAGACTGTTCGCAGGTGATTTATTCGGAAGGTCGTAACGGATTCTTACAATATATATATATATTTTGCCATTAATTGCATACATTGACCGTTGTATTTAATTTGAATGTACTCCGTAGCGAAGTGCGGGTTTTCAGCTATTATGTATATATAATGTAATTCTTTGCAGTGTATTAGACAAGATATTTTCTTTTTTTTTAAAAATAATTTTAATTTAATTTATTTAATGATTGTTTTATCGTAATTAAATAATACTGAGAATAATAGAGATGGAATCAGAATAATGAATGTATAATAAAATTTCTTAATAAATGCAACCCGAATAAATATTAATTGTATTTTTTAATGTAGTGAATTGTTAAAAAATAAAATTCATATTACATTATACAAATCGTTCAAATTTCTGGATATAGATGGCAGCATCATAGATCTAACGTATTAGATCAGGGGTCGCCAAACTTTTTTGATCATCGACCCCTATATAATTTAAAAAACCAAACTTTTTTGATCATCGACCCCTATATAATTTAAAAAACCTTAATATTTATTAAATAATGAGTAATTATAAATAAGTAGAAATAATAAGTAAAGTAACTACAGATTTATTGCTTCTTAATCAATGAGATGGGTGTGCCTGGTGTATTTTTGCAAGGTTCGCTATATTTGGTTCAAAATTAGTCAATTTTAATCTTAAATCCCCTCGAAGCTCCACATTTGATTTATTTCTGTACTTGGTTAAGATTGAATTTACGTGACTGAAACCGGCTTCAACCATATAGGAACTTGGAAATGCTAGCATAAACGGTTGAGCTATTTCACAAAGTTTTACATATTTTTGCATTATATTTATATTTGTCCAAAATTTGCTTATTGTTAAATTTCTAAGAAGCGTCTTTGCTTCAAGATCCGATAATAATTCAGCAAGCTCATCTTGCAGGTTGATGTCCACGTTTTCAATTTGAGCAGAAAATGGCACAATAATCCAATCAGGGATGTCAAAGTTTTCCAAATCAACAAAGCGCAGTTTAAAATCGTCGCTCAATTTTTGAAGATGACCTGTATATATTTCCAAGTCTTCTTCTTTTATTTCTAATTGTCGCAGATTTGTAAAATACTGATAATCCTTACGTAGCAATGAAGATCTAAATGCATTTAATTTTACTTGGAAGCCTAACAGTATTGTTCGAGCTTGAATAATTGTAACATCTTTTCCTTGCAGCTTTGTTTGGACATCATTAAATTTTCCAAACAAGTCTGCTAAATAAAATATATGGTTCTTATTGTTTTGGAGTTCATCACTCAGAACAGGGTTTATTTCGCTGAGAAATTCGGTCGTGGAGTCAAATAACTCAACTAGCCTTTGCAAGCATACACCTCTAGACAACCATCTAACTTCGGTGTGCAGAAGTAATTGGTTAAATAACTCGTCGTTTTCTTGACAAAGTTTGGAAAATAATCTTGATTTAAGAGGTTGAGCTTTAATTTGATTGATACATTTAATACAAAACTGTAAGGCTTCATGTAACTCTGGACTCAGATATTTTGCTACTAAGTTGTTTCTATGCAACAGACAATGAATAGTACGTATACCGGGCACTTTTTCTTTGGGAAATGTAGCAAAACCTCGGTAACGCCCTACCATAGCAGGTGCCCCATCTGTGGCTACCGCTATTATATTTTCAAGCGGAATATCATATTTATTTAAATATTCTTGTAAACATCTAAAAATTGTCTCTCCTTTTCCATCAGTTTCAAGATATTTAGCAAATAAAAATTCATCAATGACTTGTCCTTTAATTTTACTGAAATATCTAACGTACGCCATAAGAATAGCAGAAACGCCAAAAACAGATTCATCAAGTTGAATAGAGAACTTGCAATATTTTAGCTCTGAAACTACCGTATTTTCTATTTCTTTAGCCATTTCGTCGATACGCCGTTTTACAGAATTTGCACTTAATGGCAATGACTTTAAAACATTAACGGAGTCTTTTTTCATTACATCCTCAATGACGTCTTTAATTGCAGGAATAATAATTTCTTCAGCGATTCTGTGTGGTTTCCCCCTCTTTGCTATATTAAGCGAAATCTTGTACGAAGCTATTAATCCTCCTTCAGTTTCAACTTCAGTAGATTGCTTCATAAAACTTCTTATAGTTAGCCGACATGTGAAGTTTTTTGAAAAATTCAAGTTCTTTATTTTTTTTATCTGAGTGAACCCTATCAAGATGATCTTTCATTTTTGACGGTTTCATGTAGTCGTTTCCAAAAGTTTTTTCGCATAGAAGACACATAGGAATCGTTTCATTTACCGGTGAACAAATAAATCCAAATTTCAAATAATCCAATGAATAATACCGACATTTCTTTTTAGACACTGAAGCTGCCATTTTTCAATTAGGGTTCTATAAATAAATTAAAAATAAATTAGTAAAATATACAATTGTAATACGTCAAAAAATACGTAACACTGGAATTGCGTTCTGTTTTGCCTGCAAACCCCCATCAGATTAAAATAATCATATTTTCGAAAATTATGTGGTTTTCGTAAAAAAATACAAAGTGTGCTATAGTTTTGTCACGGGCTGTACTAATCCATATTATTAATGCTTACCTTCCTTTTTACATGTATTGATAATTAAAATTGATATCTAAACTAAACGAATGGTTTTAACGAAACAATAACTATAATTAATTATCCAAAACTATAAAAGTTTTAATAATGACACTGCAAATATTCAACACTGTTCACAGTTTGCAAAGATAGCTAAAACTGCGATAGCTAAAATTGCGTTTGTAACGTCAATACTCGTCACGTAACATTTGGACAAGCGCACATATGCATATGATTTTGTATCGGTTCTTAATTTTAAACGTTCTCTTCTGTCTTCAAAATAAACTCAAATGAAAATTCTTGAAAGGGGTACTTACCCCACTGTTGTATCATCTCAGAAAGATCCAATATTCCCAATGGACAGATAAACACACTTTTTATTACTGTTGATACAACACACACAGAACATAGAACAATAGAACACACATTTTTCACAGCTATTTCCGCTCGCTCGCGCTGAACATAAACATTGAAAATTAGCTAGCCGACGGACAAGCAACGCCATCTGCCGGCATCAAACAGCTTAACAGTGGAGATTCAACATATGAGTATGACTAATAAACCAGAAGTGCAGAGTTCGTGCCACTGCGCGCTGGTACGTCAATACTTGTTTCACCCGAATAAATATTCGTTGATTAATTTATGTTCTATAAAGAAACTGATATTAAGTCAATTATAAAAAAATTCACAAATTTTACGATCATCGCGATTACGTATGTGTGATTTTCGTATTAAGAACTGTTTTTTCTTCGACCCCCGCTTTTGTTAAATAGACCCCTGGGGGTCTATATAGACCACTTTGGCGACCTCTGTATTAGATGTTCGCAAATTGCGCATGCGCTTTTGAAGGTGGTTCGATTAACCTGAGAGCTATTGGACGCTATCGCCACCGATGGTGGCTTTAGCCAGTCGACGAGAAAGATTCTCTTAATACTGGGCAAACTCCCTGTTGTCTAGATAAGATCCATTCGGATGTAAGGAAGGGGTGTAATCATTTCAACAGGACCATAGCAAACATTTCAGCAATAGTAAGAACGTTTACATCCAAGTAGTGTTGTCATTTAGCTCAGAAATTAGCAGTTATTTAAATACTAATTAATTTATATTCACCCTTGAACTCATTATGCTACAAGGCCGGGCCGTTCTATTGTGGCGCCTGAGGAAAGTTTTAAAAACGGCGCCTTTTCAAAGTTTTTGAGAGACTCCAAGAAGTAATGAACGTTTCACCAACAGCAATAGTTTACCTAACAGAATAACATGCAAAATATGTTTTAAATAAGAAGAAAAGTTTTATTTATTTTTAAATAAAACTTAAAGAAAGCAGAAAAAATAATCTTGAGTATAATTTGCTGTTTAATAAAAACAATTACTAAATCAATCTTTGAGCCTCTATTGCTGCAAATTACCCAATTGCATCTCTACAACTTATTGTTTTAGATACCACCTTTCTGTAGGATTAATAGATCATTCAGTCAAGCTTGACTTGTTTTTGTTGGTAGATAATTCTTAAAAATTTTCAGTTTAGAAAAATATTGCACTCCTTTGCTGTTCTAGTTATGGGCAGGGGTAGTAGAACTCCTAGAGCTACAATATTTGAAAATATGCATTCAAAATCAAATTTTTGCTTTATCCTTTAGCCTAAAGTATAGGTTATTATAATAATTTTCTGTTCAAGTATTATAATTTTTTTTTAATATTAGATATATTGTAACAAAAGACAAATGTATCATCATGTTCTCTTAAAATTTTAAATCTTTATCCAAAGAGTTGAATGTTAGCAAATTTGGTATAAAATTTTATATTTTTACTGTTTTATTTTGGCACCTATTTCAATACTGCACCTGAGGCAGTCATCTCCCCTATAGGACTAGCCATGTAAAGATATCTTAAATAGCACCACATTTATTCCAGTATAACAAAATTAATGGCATTAACCAATCACGCAATATTGCTCAGTGCAAGACCTTTTTAAACAGATGTATTCATATGCAGAAGTTTCCTCAATCTAGCAAAAGCTACTGTTAAAACTAATTTCTAAATTTTTTTATAATTATTTTAATAATTTCCTTTACCAATGTTGACAAACTTTAAATCACTAAGGCATATTATAAAAATACTTGATTGGTGAAATACATATACAAAAATATCCCCCCCTAAATTTCTGTTAGCTGATGAAATATAATGGACAGAAGTGACAGCATGCTGCTGGAAGAGATGCTTTCAGTAGAGATATATTTTGGTTGCAAGGCAGAACACTATTGCACAGACAAAATTATGTGGATCTAAATCTCTATAAAGGCCATTATACAGATGGCTGTGATATTTTTACAAGAATATTATTTTCTCTAATATTCAAATTAGAGAAAGAAAATGTTCTTGAGTAATGACAGTAAAAACTGTTATAACAGCTTCATGCAAATTGTTATCAGATATTACTTCTCATAGTTGTTAATATTATATTTTATTGACAGTGTCATTTACTACATAAAACTACTATTCCAAACTGAAGATATGAATTTATTAACATGGAGAAAATAATATGCATTTCTAAGTAATTTTATTTTATTGTATATTTAGTCTTAAAAAATTAATATAACAATACAAAATTTCTGAATTGCTTGGCTTGAAAAATAATATTGTAGACAGACGAATTTCTAGACACAGAATATATGTATGCACACACTTATATTTTCATGTATGTGAATGTGTATATACCATTTTCAAAATATTTTAGACTAATTTTATGACATATGCTTGGTAAATACCTTCCCGACCATAAAATGAAAGTCTACAGAATAACACTATCCATAAGTGATGTTTTTCGAGGTTAACAATCTTTCTATAATGTGATGTGTAATGTTGTTCTTTTTGTTATCTCAAAAGCATCAATCTGTTATGTTTATTTATTTTTTTTTATCATCTGTGCCAATCTAATCAGACTGAAGCCAAAATATTGTAAATAGCTTATTTACCAGATTTATACATGAAAATACATAGCATAACTTACCATTATACATTATTCTTTTTCAGAAACAAAAATGGCTTATGTCATTGAAAAGAAACAATTAAACAAAAGCAGTCTTTCATACCTCCCAGAAGAAATAGTATTGCCCAAGACAAACGAAAAGATTATTTTGGATTTTTACAGAAATTCTGATTATGAAACAGTGTACAATATGTTAAAAAATACTGTTGATGAAGGCCTCTCTTATCCACAAGAAACTATGAATGAAGAACAATTTGAAAATTACTACCTTTCACATGATGTTTTCGTTGCTAGAAATTGTCAAGGGCATGTTTTAGGTTCCTTTTATGTGAAACCTAACTTTCCTGGAAGATCATCCCATATATGTAATGCTGGCTTTCTAGTGAATACAGAGCATAGAAGAAAGGGTATTGGAGAAATATTATTCGAAAGATATCTGTACATTGCCAGGGATTTAGGTTATGAAGGCAGTTTTTTCAATTTAGTTTATGCAACAAATGAAGGTTCAGTCAGAATTTGTAGAAAATTAGGTTTCTCTGAAATTGGACGTGTTCCAAAAGCAGGTAAAATGAAAGGGCTTGGGGATGTTGATGCACTGCAATTTTATTACGATTTAACAACTTTGAATAAAGATTAAAAGAATTTTTTAAGCTTGTTCTTTCTAACATGAGCAATTATGTGTTTATATATATGGAGTACATTCTAACAATTTGCTGTCATGAATATTGTTAAAACAGCTAAATTTAAAGAATGCTACATAAAAATTTATTCCTTCGAATAAAAAGCTTTGATTTGTTAACATGCCTCCTAACATTTCTTGATGTTATGCACTGCACAATCCAACTCAGTCTTCTTTTCTATTTTATCAAATGATTCTGTGTATTCTATTTTATCAATTATAAATATATATCAACATCAATATTCGTAAGTTTTCAAACTTCTAATGCAGTTGTGAGATATACATGAAAACATTACATCAATTTACAAGTCTTTTAAATTACTTCAAACTTATTTCAAACATGTAAGTAACCAGACTTTAATTTTATATAGGATATAGGAAGGATGCTTTCATTTATTCAAAGGGCAAATTTGGTACAAAAAATATGGGCCTTCATATATAGGGCACTAAAATCAAAATAAAATTCAAATGATGGAGCATGATGCCAACCAATAAATTTCATGTTAATTCTTTCATCCCTTAAACTCCATTTTATTTTAATTTCTCTTCATAAAACTTATTTATATCAAATATCAATTTGGAAACTATGTAATTTTAAAAAGTTAAGTACACAATCAACTTTTTTTTTAATGAATATGTCCATTTCGCAAATGGGTACTTTGAACTATGCTATTTTACCAATGCAAAATAATTTTTAAAAATTAAAGGCTAATACTATGATATATATCTAGCATTTTAAACAATTCAATTTAAGTTTCTAAATGTTACATCTAGTATATTGCCAGAACTCCACACTTTTGGGTACCAGAAGTAAAAGGATCAAGGATAGTGTTATCAATTATACAATAACACTTTATGAATGGAGATGGAAAATCAACCTTGGGATTCTTGCAATTCTTCCATTTATGTTCGCATTAATGTTTAGTGAATTTTTCTTAACATTTCAAACTAATCTGAGAGAGTATATATTCTACTTCACTTAAAACATTTACACTTGCAGTACATGAATGTTTCTACAATACAGGAAATCTTATCTTTAATTTTATTACAGAACTGAAAATAATTCATTTAATACTTTTCCTGTTATTTCTTGATGAAAATATAATTTGAATTCATTTTGCTCCTTTATGATTCATGCACTCTTGGAGGGAGAGTCGCTGCCAACAAACTTTTACATGTTTATTTTAGGTTAAATTTATTCTGATAACTTATACTTTCTATCCCAATAATAGCTCATATATATATATATATATATATATATATATATATACACACACACACAGTACAACTTCCCAAATCCGGCATGTTTTGATAATTGGCCAATTTTACTTTTCTATTTTACCGATAGATGTCGCTACGAAAATGATCTGTAAAAAATTTTGACCCCTTTCAAGGAAGTGACAGCAGCGATTTTGAGGGCTTTCAAGTGTCTGGGAAAGGAGCTGAAAAAGCAGAATTAGTAGAATGTGCAAATAAAGGCAACATTAACTTGGATAAATTGGACATACAGGAAGTTTTAGACATCGACGAAAATGTGCCGATTGTCTGTTCTCTTGCACCGCATTTACACAGTCGCCATCGAGGGAGGTGAATGTGTAAACTGTGTTCTTGCAGTTTCTCCTCGCCAATTGTGGCGTTCGCCTTGGGAGCAGTTTTCTGGCACGAGTCAAAGGGGCGAATGGTGAAGGGAAGTCTTGTTGCAAGAGGCGGGAATGTGAGAACAGTCACTTGCGTCGATGCAGGAACGTGACTAATGTCTCGCGAATGTGTAAATGCGGCAAAGCGATTCTGAAATTATTGATAGTGTGGTAAATAACAAAGGTTATGATGACAGCGATAGTGAAATTGATTAAGAAAGCCCTGAAAACAAAAGAATGTCAACAGAAGACCTGATAAAATCATTAGATAAAACAATATTAGGCTTAGAACACCGGAATTTTATCTCGGAACATGAAATAATGGCACTATATAGGATTCGGGAAAAAATTTTCTACTAAGCTGAAACTAAAGCAACAGACATTATTGACTGAAATGTTTAAATATTATAATGTAATTATATGTTCTGTATTTAGGTTTATTTAATAATTAAACCATTTTACTTTTTTTAAAAGTGTTTATTTTTTCTCCTAAAATTTTGTTGTGTTATTTAAAAACCTCTCAAATCCGGAATTGCCATGTCCTGAACGATTCCGGAGGTTGTACTGTATATATATATATATATATATATATTTTACTACCACTCTTGATAAGTTTTTTTTCTCACAAAAAACAAACAAGCTCAAATTTTTAGTCTTGGTAGTTTTTTTTCCCCTTTCTTTCTTTCTTTTTTTAAGGGTCATAAAGAGAACATTATTTTAGAAGTGAGGGCAGCCAAGGAAACTCACACCTCGGAGAAAAAATTGCGAACGTTATAATCAAATTGTTGCAGTGTTCAACCACAATATCGGCAAGTTCTTCAGCAGAAGTTATTAATTTTCTGCCACACCAAGCACTTGACTTTGCTACCAATTCCATCTACAATACCTTTGCCGTGACTTGTTGCAAAGAAACTCCAAGTCATTTGAAGATTATGATGCTTGAACAGAAAGGTTAAGTTTGTAAATAAGTAACACTGCTTAAACTGACTGGCAGCCCCATCACTAAAAAATGATAATTCTTTAATATCCAGATACTTTTGTTTTGTTTCTAGAATCAAAGTTTAAAAAAAAAAAAAAACAGGTGTTTTTTCATGATTCATATCATCGCTTATGAAAACATAACCTTATTATTCTCCAGCCATATATATGATGTAAACAATGTTACCTGGTTATTATACCAATGTGCACTTTGTATTTCATTTTTTGAAATTTTAATGTATAATTTGCTGTAAAATCCACTTGCACTACAGCTTTTGTTTTTGAGACACTTCTTTTCTGCACCTGAAAGAAATTCTATTGCTGGCATTTTATAAATGTATGCTTTAAAAAGTATGGCAGTTTGTAGTAAAGAATTTTCAAGCAATTTTCTAAAGTATCTGTATGTGAGTGTTTCAAATATTTTTGGTTGACTTTCTCCCATTTTTCCCATGAAAGTATTTCATTTGGTACTTTGTCTAATCTAAGTAGATACTGTTCTTTAAATTTATCTTTACACAATGAGAAAACATACATGCTTCAGTATTTTCATTACATACTACTATAGAAATTAAATCATGAAATGTTTTAGGGAAATCACTTAAACAAGAACTCAAACTTTCTAATAATAGTCTAATATTCTCATGATACACACATATATTATGAGGCATATCTTTTTGTTTGAGAAGGACAACTGCATTTCTGATTCTTGCTGAAAAAGTGCATAAAGTTATTTTTAAAGTCATAATTAAGAAGCGTTTTTGTACTTTGGTTTTTGAACCATGTTTACATATTATTACAAAATCTTTTTCCAGGTACTTGCCAAGAAATATAATCATTTTGATAAAAATTTACTATGCTTTCCACCACTTCCTTACTAAGCATGTATTTAGATACTGGTATAAAGGGCTCTAGTACGACAGCATATTTATTGATTATTTCCTGAACAACTTTGATGCATTTTCGTGGAGTTGAAGGCAAAGATTTAGTTACTCTGTAGACAGCTTTTGATAAAGTTTGAGGGGAATTGTAAGGACTTGTAGAATGTTTTGGTTTTAAACTAATTTTCTTGGACCTGCACTTTTGTTGGAGAACTTTCTGTTTCAACCTTAAAGTTTTTAACTGTTTAGGTGTTAATGATTTCCTCTTTTCATTTTTTCTTTTCCTATCATTTTCCTTTACTTTGTCATATAATCCTTTTGCTTTTAAGCATTCTCTATATAGTCTTTGTTTTTCAGCAGCAGTTAGAACCATTCTTTTTCAATTTCGATTTTAAATATATTCTAAATAGTTAATACAATACATATTCTAAATAATTAATAGCATCAAGACGTGAAAAAGAAAATATTACTCAGCAATGTTAAGTTTTACACAAGATACATCAAACTCACACTATCTACTCTAGCACATGATCTCTAAAAACTAAATTACAGTTAAAATTAAATTTATGGTTAGTTAAAAATATTCAGCAGTTATCTTTGTGGTTAAAGTAACAAAAAATAAATAAAATTTGCAAATAAAACAAAACTAATTTCACAGTTTAAATGGTTAAAAAAAGTTTCAATAAAAATTATCTTAATTTTGCATTATAAAACAAAAGAATTACAAATTTTGTTGTTAGTAATATTAAAGATTACATAGATTTTTTATTTTCATTTTATTAAATTTATGTGCATGTAAAATTGTGCTATAGTTTTGAACTGTCATTCCGTTACTTTATATTGTCACTCTATTACCTACAAATACTATCAGAAAAATTAACAATATTAAAGATACAAACTTAACATAACATTTGAGACTTAAAACATGCTTTAAAAACAAACATTTAAGTTTAAATAAATAAAAATTAAATAATCACTAAAAAAAGTATTTGTTTTTTGGTACCGGAATGACATTCCCATATCATAATTAATTAGCCCTTCAAATAAAAAAACAAATAAATAGTAAAGATTTTGATGCTGCATTTATAAGAAAAAGGGCGAGAGAGACCATAAACAAATAATTGTTAGGCTTTTTAAACACAAAATAAGCACCACAATGAGTATGCAAAAAATGGATTGGTATTCCTGTGAGAAATGGTATTATTCTTATAAAATTACAAAAATTCAGTTATTTTTGAAAATAACGCTATATCACTTGCAGAAAAAAAACATTTTAAATTTTTTCATCTGATGTCCACTTATTCATGGAATGTCCCATTTCTTATTTATTCACATTATCTTTTTAGTTAAAAATTTTAAAGTTTCTTGGAGATAAATCCCTCTAAAATTCATTAAATGCATTTTTGATAAACATATTATGACACTGATCAATTACAGCTGGGTTTTTTTCTCTCTCCCATTAGATGAGTTGAGTAATAAATAGTTCAGTCTAGGAACTTTTATGGCAACTGTTTACTTCTTGGTCTAGATTGGATTTTTGGAATTGAACTTCATTTAATTTTTAATTTCTCTTCATAAAACTTAGTTTCCAAATTGATATTTGATTATAAATAAGTAATTTTAAAAATCTTAAGTACATTATCATTTACTTTTTTAACGAATATGTCCATTTCACAAATTGGTACTTGGAACTGAACTATTTTACCAATGCAAAATAATTTTTTAAAAAATAAAGGCTAATATTATTAAAGTTTATTGAAATTATCTTTTAAAATAGCATTTTCTAAGTGCGGCAATTAGCTGTCTTCAATTAGTACACTGAAGGGCCTATTTAAAATTAGTTTCTACAAAATATCTTTAAAGTAAAATGCCTCAAATAATTTCTATCCACTCAGAAAAACTTTTTAAAAAGACCCAGCATATGGAAGAGCTTGTCCAAAGGTAAATGTATCTCAACTCACTGAAATGATTACACAACAGCCAATTAACTGATATATTGAAAAACTACATTAAATGTGGTAAACAATGGGATAAACATAAAGAAAATCCTTATAAATGAAAACTATTAATAATCATCATGAAATATCTTGGACAAATTTTCTATAAACTAGTTTGGAATTAAAATGTATTTATCAGGATAAAATCATCAAGCTGGTAAAAGTGAAAATATTGTTTTTTTTAAAATTAGAATCTACACACTTCACATTCAAAATAGTATCATACACTGAAGTTTACAGAGCTATTGAGAAAGAAAAAAGTTCATTTTAGAGGTGAACATTTTTTGTGCGCGCGAAATGGAAGTAGTTATGGCTGGCGTTCAAAGCGAAAACTCGACTAAACGGTTGGGATAAGACAAAACATCGTGAAATACTGCACTAGGACACATTTAATACAATATAATAATGTTTAACACAATCCAACAACAGTTTTCAAGATTTGATGTACTAAATCCACTTTTTTTTTAAAAAATCTACAGGACATTTCATAACTTCTACTCGTTTTTAGAATTAGCAGTTCTGGCTCTTTTCACTTGAGCCGATGTTAGTGGGTACATTATATATGAGGCTGAGGCCATACCCATGACAGATGCAAGAAACAAACCAACTAAACTTCTGCCATGAAGCCGACGCATATCGAACTTTATTAGTTTGATTAAAAAAAGAAAATGGGTCACAATAGTAACGGTATTGAAATTTAATATTCCGGTTTCATAACATGAGTGAAGAGTGAAGTTGAGATCATAGTTTCTCCATGCTAAGTACCATCTCAAATGATAATAAAAAAGTGTTTTTTTTTCTCAATATTGATAAAATTTGAAAGTTCTCTTTTTCATTTCTTTGTATCCTACAAACATCAAATTAAATTCTAAAATATTGAATACCCGTTAAAAGGATTTATTTATTGCAAGGAAATTGATGGCAAACACAATGCTTCACATTTTCCATTCTAGAGTTGGCCACAAGCAAGTTGAGTTTCACTTTCAAAATGTAAAGATTGTGTGTACCATCGAGTTGTTTCCTCTTTTAAATAGTCATCATCTGTGTAACATTGATAATTTTAAAAGGAATAAAGTTAGTAAGGTTTTTTTTCTGTTATTTTGCTGTTGTGAATTGTCAATTTTTCGTTTTATCTTGTAATTAAATAATAATTAGCATGCTCTACCAAAATATTAACAATCAAAGTTTACCTTGTTTCCAATAACAAGAACTTCTGTTGTAATCGATACGGCCAAAACAAATTAAATAACATTATGAAATTTTTTATGAATATATATCATTATGTGTCAAACATGTCACAGTTAGTGGAATGAAATGTGTTATCTTTAAGTATTATTTTTTATGAATAGTGATTTAAAAGCGGTTGGCATTGTGCTTTAATCACCGCTTGGCGAATAAATTTTTCGAAGCCGATTATACGTTTAAAATGGCAATTTCATATCGCGCGCGTTTGTACTGCTACGTTCTTTATTCAATTGTCTATTTTATTTATGAAAGACAAGCTATTAAAAGTATGCGATAAATATGTAAAAGCTCACTAGGGGTTCCGTAAAGTACAGAGCGGTACATATTAGTGTTTTTGAGAACGGTTGAACGACGGCCGAAAGAAGAACTTACGACTGTGATTTATGAATGGGTGTTGCCCGGGGAGGTTTATAGAGATATCAGACTATTAGAAGATGGATGACTGCTTCTTGGATTAGGGATTTGCCCATTTGCATGTCAACCACAATGTGAGATCTCAGAACCCTGAGACAGGAACCCTTTTAAATTGTTTTGAGGCAGATTTGGTTTGTAGTCATATGGTACCTCAAAAATAACATGAAGTGTTATATGAGGTACCATATGACTACAAACAGAGAGAGTGTTTTACAGCTATTTAGGAGAGTATATGTGGAAAAAAATGTGCAGTCATTCAATGAGTGATGATGTTTTTAAATCTTTTGTTTAAGCCATAATTAAATTAAACCAGCTAAAAGGAAAAGTTGCTCCACCAAACTATTAGATAGTCTAAAATAAAGTAAGTGAAAAATCTTGATTATTCTGTAGAGTGTGTCCAGGAGTCACTCAGCAGAAATGGGCAAATTAGCAATTTTTGAAATGGTGCCAAGCAGTGGGTTAAACCACATTTTTACCAAATTTTTGGTTTGTCTGAAAATTAGGGATCTCACCCATGAAAGAACAGTTCTAGGAATGAGTGACTTAGAAGTAGATAATATGTTTAGTCTCACAATGCCTACTGAAAAAAGTACTATATAAATGTGCTTTAATACAAATATGAAAAATGTAATTCATACTGTTAGGATTGTAATTTATAAACTTTAGAGTACCGTGGACTCCTTAAACTAGATAGATATTAGGGGTTGACATATTTATTTTTAATTCAGCTCATTATAGCTTTATATCTACATCTCCCTTACTTGAAGCCCATTAGGCCAAAAGCAAAGCTTCTTCAGAATTAAGACAAATGATTCTTTGGTACCAAGGTTTCCAGGTTTGAAACCAACCATTGACATTAGTGTTCAGTAACTTTTCAAAATTGTCTTTAATTTGTAGATAATTTCTGTTTAGATCTCCTATAAGGAACAGTCTATAAACCAACCAATGTTTCTCCAAGACTTGAGGAACTAAATTTCAGGAGCATTCATCAGTTGCATTTAAAAAAAAAAAAAAATTTGTGTGTGGGTACTTATTCCCTTTCCTATTATTTTTCAGATAGATATACTAAGGTATATATGAGTTAAGGTATAAAATTTAAATTTTATCGGCAGCATATATGGCAGTGTAGAAATAACAAAGGAAATACAGTGGAATCTCGATCTATCGTTTTTCAAGGGACCAATTGAAATGAACGATAAATGCAGGAAAACGATAGATGCGGAAACATAACAAAGCAATATGATCGTTGGGACTGGATAAAATGAATGACACATACGGAAAAGCGATGGATCCGAAAACGATTGATCAAGACTCCACTGTATTCTAATTGTAGCATTTTTCCCTTTCTTTAAATGTTTGAAGCTTTCCAGAGGCAAAGAAAGGAACAAGGGAAAATTTAGTGTGGTACCTATGTGCTTGTAAATTTTGCCAGTGGGGCTGAAATGTTATTTATGTCATCAGTGAGAAGTAATGTAGCACATTTCCATATTTTTTCAATTTTGATTCTCATTCCCATATTCTCTAATCCTTTGGCTATTTTGCAGATATTTACATACTTTCAAGAGTTTGAACAAAGTTTGAACATTGTACTTGGCATCTTTGTCTAAAGTCCAGTTTTTTAATACTGTAAATTTGTTCGACCTTTATTAATTTATTTATTTTATTGACTTAAGGAATTATATTTCTACGTACACTTCTAGTGAGATGCATGAAGAATTATGTTTCTGTATGAACCAGTGTGTATTCAGGAGACATAACATAGCTAAAAATAAATGTAAAATATGCCCTAGGGAACTGCTGATTTTGAATTAATGATTCTTTAGTAGAAAAGTTGGTAAAATATACTCTGTTGAATGACAGTATGATCCCTTAACATGTATGAATATGGTAATATACCAGTAAATAAGTACTGAATAATTATGTATTACATTATAATACCCTTTTTCATAATACTCAATTGTTCTCATGTTGACTTTTCTTTGCCATTTAAAGTTTTATTATCCACTTACATAAAATTACTTAAACACATGTTTTAGAGAGCTGTTTTACTATTTAGACTGCTTTGTTAATCATAGTATTTTCACTATTGTATTCAGACATATATTAGTGGCTTGTTAACTAAGACTATTGCACTTAACCCTTCCATCAGTAGTTTACGTGAGGAAAGTATTTTGCTCTGAATTGATAATTCTACTGATTATGTGGGAAGACTCCGACCGAGATAAGCTGACTATTATAAAAAAAAAAAACCTCTTCAAAAAGATCTAAGTTACCAACTGGAGAAGTATGATAAAATAAAGTTCTGAATAGAGAAAAGCTGTTTAAAAAATGCTATATCCTACCTTTTGGTCTTGATTCCGGTATGATTATGATGAATTCATCTAAATTCTAAAACTGGTAACATGCCAAATCATGGACAATAATTCTAAAATCCTGGCAATTGTTGACATTAAGGCAATGTCATAGTGTGTCAATTGTGAACCAGAATAAAAGTGATTATGAAAGTAAACAGATTATTGTAATCTATTAATGTAGTCTTAAAGTAATAAAATTGATGCTATATCATACAAACCAAGTGTTCGGTAAAAAACATATTTATTCCATTTTTTAAGCTTTGTTACGAAAATACATTTTCAAGCAAACATGTCCCGTATTTTTACTTCCGCAGTGCTGTCGCTTTTCTTCCCCTACATCGCGTTTTCGAGATTCATATTTTCTCTTCCTACGTTGTGAGTTCTGTCCATTGTCTTTGCTATGGCGTCATCTACTGCACTGCCCTGTCCTGCCCAGCATTACGATCCATCAAATCGGTATTTCCCCCCGTCTACACCACGCTAAATATGTCTAAAATGTGAAGGATCCAGACATATCCCTAAGTATTCTGAAGAATTTGATTTTATTCCGAAACATCAGAATTTGTCAAAGATTTGTCTTAAAGCAAACTTTTATAGTTCTATTCTTGGGTTAGAAAATAGTATACAACATCTTGTTGCTATATAGTTGCTTTTACAGCATGCTGAAGTTGTGGATAACTCAAAACGCTAAGAAAATAACTTTTTTGCTGTGAGGTATTTTGTGGGAAAATATCCCAATTTATTACTTAGAAACGATGATGAATCTCAATTTGAGGCCATTGAGGCTTTGGAAACCGAATTTTAAACTTCCAGCTTGCCGAAATCCCTTCAAATATCTTAGCAGAAGAAAGAGTTAATAGACAGTTGGCAAACCTCTCAAAAGAAAAGGGACCTGTTGAAAAGTTAAAATTTGAAAAACTTTCAAGACTGATGCTCGGTATATTGACATTTCCGCACAGTAAGGCTACCTGCGAAAGAATTTTTAGTTTGGTTCATGGAAACAAAAACTGATTTCAGAAGCTCTCTTAAGCCTGAGACATTGCAAGCAATTTTAGTTGTAAAGTCCCGTACGCTGAACCATGCTATAGACAAACTTATGATAAACAATTTTTAAAAAAGGCAAAATCCTGTACACATGCATCTCTTAATTTAAATTTATGCTATTCATTAAATTTTTGGAATAATAAATGTAATTAAATAAGCTACCTATCTTACTGCTATTTTTTCATCGTGTATTTATTCTGTCAAGTATTAAATATGGTGAGCAACCAAGGTAAGCACGCCGTTTTATAATTTAATGTTTATGTTTATAATGTCATTTAACGATACGATTTATGGTCGCGTGCTGTGTTCCTTATTTTTTTCTTGGGAGGTTGGCAGCTATGCTATGTTTTCAAAGGGTGTAATATAATTTAAAGTTTTATATTACAAAATAAAGTTTAAAATTCTGTTCCGATAATTAATGTAAAAATTTCAAAACAATGATAATAAATTTGATTCAAGCTATTAATGAAGCTTGATAAGCTCTTGATATGATTTTTTCCTAAAGAAAAATTTTTATAGAACTTTTTTCATAGTTCTGTCTAAAATGAATCATGTAAATTTTTTAAAAAGTCAAATTTCTTTGGTTGTTATTAAAACTGCTGAAAAACTTAAATGTTAATGTGATTATTCTCCTATTTGTAGATAAAAAGGTTTAATACATAAATATATATGTATTGCAGTTTTAGAGTTTGTCTTTTTTTTCTTAATAGAATAAAGCCTATTTATTCATTATTTGTTTATAAATTTTAATTTACTTCACTTTGTTCATTAAGTTATTTTATAGATATGGCTGATGCTAATATTATGCCCTCAACCCGTAAGGCAAACCAGTTCCATCAGATTCCTACTGATCTGCTTAATGACCTTAGTAGGTAAATAAAATTTATGTCTACGGTATTTAGTATAGTAACAATTGAAATACTATGTTATATTATTATATAAAATATTTTCCCTAATTCTGTGAATTTCTAATATATTTAATATTGTTAGAAAACTAATAGCCTCTCAATTTTATTCATTAATTAATCCATTTTATCAACTTGACCTTTTGAAAAAAAAGTACTATTTGTTATGTGCACAAAACATAATGTATTACAATTATAGCAATATTTGTACTTAACAAATATTGCTGTAATGTTACCCCAGTTAACTATTTTCTTTCTTCTCAAAATTTATAGAATTTATAAATGACCCCAACTTGGTGATGATGTTAAAAATTATATGTTCTCTTTATAGTTTTTAAATTCTGTTTCTGCATAGTAATCTATTATTTTGCTAATTTTAATTTAGCCGTTTCATCATCAATGTACCTGAAGAAGAACGTGTTGATCTCATACGAGTATGTTTTCAGATAGAACTTGCTCATTGGTTTTATTTAGATTTTTATTGTGAACAAGATGCTAAGCTACCCAAATGTTCACTGAAGGATTTCATCCGAATCAGTATCCTTTATAAAACTTGATCATTTATAAATAACTTATAAATGTCTTTTGCTGCATATATATCTGTATGTGCATGTATATATACATATATATCTATGTATATATGTGCATATATATATGTATGTATATATGTGTATGCATGCATAACCATGCAAAATTCTGTTACCATAATTACAAATATTATCAAATGTATAACTGGATAATTCTCGTATGTTATTTTAACAGACAAATTGTTTATTTTTATGTGGATATTTATTTACCTTGAAAACTCATTAGAGTTTTACTGCTGTAGAATGAGAAAACTAGAATTGAAAAAAGCTAAATGGTGTGCCATATGCTGAAACTTTTTGTAAAGCAAAGAAACTAAAAATTTTCAATAGTTTTTTCTTTTTTGGGGGGTAAGTCAGTTAAATAATCCATATTTCCTTATAGAAACTTCTGAATAGACATATCCATATTTATGATTTTTTTTTTCTTATGAGGCTTATGATTGCAATCCAGCATCATACTGTCAAACATTAACTCACTCTTGATGAAACTTTACAAGTAGAGGATTGAAGCTCTATTTTTTCTTTGTTGAGGACAGATCCAACGACCATTTAGGTATGCCATCTCAAGGTACATCATGATCCTCCCAAAGTGGGCTCATATATTACCCGAACTTGGAGAGACTGGAGGCTCCATAACCTTGTTAAAAAATCTAGGTTTTTTTTTTTTTTTAAACCCCTAAAAGAATAAAAACTTGGGCATATGTTATTTACAGATATTTTATCTTACTTATTTTACTATTGAAAAACAAGTTGGCCAGCTAGCTGATCAAACCTGTTTCATTGAAAAAAAAATGTATCATTATTGATATATTGAATTTAAAACCATTAAAATAAGTATTAACTGAACGTAACCATTAATATTTTAAAAGTGTTATTTCATTAATATGTTATGATTTTGGGAAAAATAAAAAAAAAAAAAAAAATTTTGTTGCAGGGCAAAATGTCTGACCAAATAAAAAATAGCCATTTTTGTATTTTCATTTCCTTTAATTGTTTCTACTATGTATATTTTCAATTAATTGTGGGGCTTAAGAATGAAATCTCAGATATGTGTTGAAATGTGAAAAACTTAACTTCAATTTAGTATTTGGACATATACCTTTTCTTCAGAAATATTCTCCAGAAGTAGATTCTGTCATAGCGGATTGGAAGGAATATAAAATGGCTGTGCCCACTTTTGGTGCAATTCTTCTTGATCAAGAACTTAAAAATGTGTGTAATTATGCTGTTAAAGGGAAATACATTTATAAATTGAAATTTTTGAAAGCATTAGCCTGTGTTTAGTGGCGCCTCAATTTATAAATTATTCCTGTTAAATGCAATGAAATTGATAAGCAATTCTATTTTCTATGCCCTTTCAATGTAGGGCTGTGTATAGACACTAATTATTTATATATGAAGACAATAATATTTGTTTCACATTTATAAAATGACTTTATTTACAAAAATTGCCGGAAAAAGGTATTTTTTTTCTTTTATTATCCTTAAAAATGTCAGCTAAGCATACAACATTTTTGATTTTCCTCTGCAAATATTTCAGAAAATAAATTATTAGTATGAATAATATTGTTTCTAATTTATATTAGTCATACCATCATTCTTAAGTATGACTAAAATAGTAATATTAGTAATCAAAGTTTGTATTTGTGACTTACATTTGCTGTGTAAATTGGGAGTATTTTTCTGATTTTGAGTCATAGTTTGGAAGGGTGCAAGTCAAATTTAACTTCTAAAACTCAGTGAATCTGAAGACTTGTCAATTATTACTGTAGTTGCCAATAACAAAATTCAACTTCTAAGAGCACCTGGGGTTATTTTCTCCCCTTTTTCCTGTTAGCACACAAACTGGAATCCTTTTAATTGGTGGCAAATAGACTACCCTGACTGGTATGCTTAGAATATTGGAATTTAAAAAAAAACTGATATACTCTGAATTCTATAGAGCAAATTTTTTTTCAATACCTTGGAACATTCATTACGGTCTGTAAAATGCCTTATGAATCTATGTTTATCTGCAGAGCATGCCCTGCTTTGGTAAATTTTTTTAAAGACTTCTGTCTTTTGGACTTTGCAGGTATGTCACATGGCGGGAAGGTTATTTGCTTTCTCTGGTTTGAATATTCATGACTTTAATCAAAGTTATGATTCTCTCTGAGTACCCATGCATGTTTCTTTTGTTAATTTTTTCATGCCCTCTAAAACACTTTTCAATAGTTTTTATCTCATTTTATAGGTTGAGACACAGCTTATTGACATGAAGTGTATTAACCATTTGATTACAGGAATAAAAAAAGAACATTAGTAACAGTTCAGACTGAAGAGTGTTATTTGTTTTCTTTTCCATTCTTTAGAAATCCTCTGTATGGTTAATGAAATTCAGGACCATGAAATTCTTTCTGTGTACAATACAGAGGACTAAGAAGTCAAATTGAAATGAAAAGATGTTAAGCTGTTGCAAACAGCTCTGCTTGTTAAAGATGTCTTTTTTTCTAGACATTGTGATCCTATAATAATGGAGAGAATAGCTAAAGTTTGATTTTTCTCCTTGGCAATGAATGTTATATGCTGTGATGAGAGACAGCAGCAAAAGACATCAATTCATTAGATCAGAATTTCTCAACGTTTTTCAGACCATGGTTCCTTTCCAACCATGTTTTTTTCCTTTAGCCCCTTGTCCTACAGATAGTAAGGTAGCTGCATTAAAGTGGGTTTATATTTATAATTTTTGTAATTTATACAGGGTACAATTACATAAAAACTTATATTTTTAAGAATTTCTCGATCAGTGTGACCCTTGCATTTGATGAGCAAATATAAACTTTTTTTATATGCTGTTCTATTGCTGTGAGGGATAACAGATCACCACCTCTGTCCATTATGTTAAGGCAATTCTGCATGTGGCTAAGTAAATAACTCACCTAAATGGAACCTGGTTTTACAAAATAAGAAGTAGGAAATGCCATAAAAACAATTTTGGTTTATTCTAATGCTATGGAAAAAATTTTCGATATTGTACTCTTTATCCAAAAATATGCTTTTCTTGACTGAAAGTTATTTGTTTATAAAAAATCTAACTTATTTGTATATAAAAAAATTATACTTCTCCTATCTAATTAAATAATTTCACAAACTAAGGGATTCATTTTTTATTATTATGCTAAATAATAATAGACCAGATTGTCAGCTGTGCTGGGGGGAACAAAAGTGCAGTGCAGAAAGCCTTTTAAAGATACTTAACAGGATTGTAAAGCATATGGATTTTTTTAGAGGAATAGAAGAATTTGCAATGGGTGTATAAAAATCTACAAAATTTTAGATTAGTTTTAAATTAACATCCTGTCTTACACTTTTGTTTACAACTTTTCAAAATGCTTTTTTAAGAGCACAAGGATTTTGAAAAGAATATATTTTTGAATATGTTAGATCAAATTGATTGTACCTCATTGAGGTAAGCTGGAAATACTCTCTATGCTTTTTAATTCTGTAGTTTTACTACAAGATTTAAACATGGAGAAGAAATCTTTTAAATTATAAAAAGAATGACAGAAAAGGAAGATAAACTACTAAAAATTATATTCAACATATTTAACTGTAGTAATCCTACCAGAAGCATTGTCTCTTAAGCTTCAAGCAAAATTCCATTGTGAATTTATTGATTATTATATTTAAGCAATTTCAAAAATTTTTGGCTGATTAATACTTTTTAATTTATCAGGTGCAAAGTACTTAGTAAAATGAAAGAATTAGCTATCTAGGTCTTACCAATATCATATTTTGATCTGTATGTCTGCTAAGAAAGGAGCTTTGTGTAGCTCTCCTTTCTCCTATGCATCTATACTAATAAAGAGACAAGTGGAAGTCGAGAGATCACGTGACCGTAACTCATGCGGGCAGGCACCGATCCTTGAAAAAAAAAATGGCCGACAAATATACAGGAAACGGTGTAATTTTTTTTCTCATGAAAGTACATAAATGTTACATATTTGGAAAGAGCTTCGAAAACATAATTTTTTCTGCGTACACTTATTCTGTTAATTCAATAGTTTTAGAGATATTTTCATTCTAAAATCACTCACTGCTGAGAAACCAAACCATCTGGTGCAGTGGTGCTGCCATCTGTCGGCAGCGACGGGAATGAAAATTGAAAGGAATTTATTCACTTGAATTTAATACATTTGTAGGCTTTTTTTTTCTTTTGTAGGGCCCGAAGTACATAAATATGTTACACGGATGGCTTGAGCGTAGCTAGGCGAAGCCCGAGCCTAGCCGGGCTTCGCCCGGATAGTATTTAATAAAAGTTTATATTAAATTTGTTTATACTCTTAGCCTTCATGTTAAGAACTGTATAAAAGTCCAGTTTTTAATGGAAGTGAACAATTCTATTCAAAATGGAAAATTTTTTTTTATTGTTATTCATCTTAGTTTGCCTTTTATCCTGGGAATGATTGTAGTCCGTGGTAATATGCAAAACTGCTTTCTTTAATGGAGAACCATGTATGTTGGCTCTTTATGTATTCAGTTTTAGTATCACTTTATGTAAGTAAGACTATAGTAAAACTCTTGCCATGACTACATCCTAAGTGGAGATTAAACTTTGTTAAATTTTTTAAAGTATCTAACCTTTCTTTTTGGATATGCATGTATTTGTTATGTATGTTCATGTGTTACCGTATTGCTTTAAATTAAATTTCTTTTAAAGGTTTTGTTAGTTCAAAGCTATGTTTCCAAAGCCAGTTGGGGATTTCCTAAAGGCAAAGTCAATAAAGATGAACAACCTCATCACTGTGCAATCAGAGAGGTAAACAAATTATTTCCATTGATCATTTTAAGTTGATAAATGCTTATTTGAATATGTAATGCAATTGGCAAAATCACAGGTGATTACAGTCAAACCCTCTAATGGAAATCTAAAAATAAATAATAAAGAGGTAATTCCATTGTTAATTTCCATAACCCCTTCCCCCCTCACCAAGAAATGATTGGTTATGTGTCTCTATGACAACGGTATTAAAAGTTCTTCATGACTTTCATTAAAGCTAAGGACAGGGTTAGCTTTAAGCTGTTTGGTGTTATTGGATCTAATTATGATCTGTGATATCACAGGGCCCTGCATGAAGAAAAATTAGATTTATGAAAGAACAAGAAGTTCGATGATAAAAGATGATGTGCAGGAAAAACTTAGGAGTCTATGGAGTGTTGTGGCGATGCAGCTTATATTGTTTGTTATTCCAAGTTAATCTTGTTAGCAAAGAACTTCAAAGCAAATCACTGTATATTAGGAAGAGGGAAGATAAGTCTGAGAATTTTGAATAGTATTCACATAACATTTCGAAATTTTATGCTGATAAACTTATCCTAAGTTCAGCATCTCATTTTTGTTATTTGTAAATACTAAGCATCAGTTGTCTCTTAAATATGAATTATGAATATTAGTGATCGATATAATAATGAGTAATAATAGGTTTTGTTAGCAGAATCTTGAGAGAATGATTCTTTTTTTATTCTCTATTATACTCTCAATAGATAATTTAAGTCTAAAACCTTTTAATTATTAATAGTCTTATATGGAAGCATCAATGATCATGAGTTCTTCCATTTAAAAAGTAATCTTTTAAAATTTTCATATTGCACTTAAGGTGATTTCAGAATTATTATAAGGTATGGTTTAAAATAATTATGTATTGTGGATATCCTTATTGTTAAGACACAGGCATTTTTCTCCTTTTTTCTAGAAAACTTTGATTACAGATCAAACATTTAGTTTTGATCAAATATGAATATCTTAATTCTTGAAATATTTAGTCATGATTTCTAATTATAATTCAGTCCAGTTTTAAACATGAATAAGTAGATTCCTATTATAACTAGAAGTTTTAAGGAGAAAGTTTAAATTTTAAAAAAATTGCATGAGTTTTGTACAAAAATATTTTTGTTTTTCATTTATTTTGATTTATTCTTCTAGGTTTTAGAAGAGACTGGGTTTGACATCAGCCATTTGATTGAAAAGGAGGAATTCCTAGAACATTATTTTAATGATCAATTAATAAGGCTTTACATAATATCTGGAGTTCCACGAAATGTTAAGTTTCATCCCAAAACTAGGAAAGAGATAAAGGTAATTTTGTGAACTATTTCATGAATGTATGAATTTATTTATGTGATTTTAATGATATCTATATAACACTGAATCTTAAAAACCTTTTGTTTCCACTTGCTGTTTTCATGTTTTTCATTTTCAGGCTTTGTGGTAATTAAATGAATATTTGCCCTTATCTATTACTCAGTAATTCTGTTGCTTATCTTTTTTTCAGAATTAATCCTTTAAAATTAAATCATTCAGATATTTCACCATCTGACTGATGTTTTAAGTTAAACAATGTTTCTTCAGTGCCATCTCATTTTAGTTTTAGTATGTTAGTATTTACAATACACATAGTTTTTCCATTTTATTCAGAACTTTTAACAGTTTATCAGGATAATTAATCTCTTTTCAGACTTTCAAACTTCACTAAAAATGTCTATGAATGTAATAAGATCAATCACATTTTTTAGGAATTATATATACATGTGAGAAAATGATTAGATATTTGTCCTTGTAAAAAAATCCCAAAACTAGTTGTCTCCATTTTGTTTTGCTGTGAATTACTCTTACTATTATTATTATTTAGTATTTAGTCTTTCATTTTTTATCAGAGCATTGAATGGTTTGCTGTCAATAGTTTACCAACTGGAAGAAAGGACCATTTGTCGAAACCTAATTTAGGACCTATAAACCTTTTTATGGTTATACCCTTTGTAAAGTAAGTATATTTTTGGTGTTTTATTTTCTCACATATTTTGGGCTTAATGCATTTTCCTCTTTTTGGTGTATTTTAAGTATTGGGCAATATTGTCTTGTTGTATTTAAAATTAAACTTCCATTCTTTTTAAATATCTAATAATATTGTTCTTTATTTGAAACTCCCCTCTCCTCAGAAGTAATGTGTAAACTGTTGTCTGTCAGCCAGCCAAACTTAAAGGTCCAAATCTAACCTCTGCGCAAGATAATATGATGTATATTGCTAATTTTCTAAATCTGCAATAAAAAATTTTGAATTAATTCATACAAATTGGATTTCAGCAGTAATTTGTGATCTGTATAAGTGCAGCGTTAAATGTAATTAAGTTTTTGGACTAAGTTCTCTTTAGTTAATATTAGTGATGAAGTTATTAAAGGTAGATCATTTCACAACCTGAACTTTTTTTTTCTCACAGACAGCAGTTTGTTTATGCCTTACCTCAACATCTAAATGTTTGCCAAAAGGCTCAACCTTTTTCCTTAAATGATTTTATTTTGCTTTTATTTCCTCATGGTTATCAGATCTAGGAACATTTATAATTTTTCACCTAGCCTCTGGGCATGTAAACATTTGCACAAATAAGAATTGAATTATTAATTTCACAAACAAGTCTACTATCTGGGTGTTGTGTAAAATCGAAATAGTTCTTTTTTGAATAATTGTTCAAATTTCTCAATAAAACTACTCCAGTTTGTCCTGAAAGTCCCATGATGTTTTGGAATAATTCAACTGAATGACTCCAAAAGAAGCTGCATGGATGATTTTAAAGTTGCTTGCCAAAATTGTAGATAATTTTATCCTTAAAGATGTTGCCTGGGATACACCACTAGGAGGTAGATTTGCATTGCATCTTGAACTAAAGTTTACATTTTGAAAGTTTTCATATTAAAATAACATTAAAAATATTCCTGTATAATACAAGTTATGGCTAAGCATTTTAACATTTGGAGGGTTTTTCAAAAAACTGAACACAGATACAAAATGTAAATATTTGGCATCCTTTACCATCACCTTTTTCCTCAACAGCAATATTATTTTTCTGTTGACATATTTTTTCATATTAATGATTTTTACTTTAGTATTAGTTACAAGTTGAAGGTTTTCAAGAAGTAATGAAATAGGTTTTGCAGGGGAAATTAATATGTGTAAGAATATTGGATTTAAAATCAAATGTTTATATTTTCTAGGCAGCTTAAAAAGTGGATTGCATCAAAAACAGCTGTTTCACAAGACCCTTCTGATAATCGTATTGAATCAGATAAACTTAAGATGCAGCAAAATTTGTTTGCTAAATTATCTCAAGTAAGTTCTGAAAAAGTCTCTTGAAGAATCCCACTAGCGTATTTAAATTTCATTTTATTTATTTAAAACATATATCATATTTGTATGTATGTGTATGTATTCTAATCTTTGTATATATCTGTGTATATATTTTACCATTATATAAGGCTGTGAATATAATTTTTATACTTTTTTTTTTCTACTCAAATTTGAATTTTTCCCTAATTATTTATTTTTTTTTTTCTCTCTGTGTCTGGCACAGCATGTCTGTTACGGTGGTTTACTGTGATCGCCAGAAGGCTCTCTTTTATGAGATCTCGTTGTCCTGGTTACGTGTTTTATGAGTTAGTCATTCTAACAATATTTGTAATAAAATGTGGTTGTCGCTTACTGAGCTCTCATAACTTCTTTTCTGTGGAGTTTTTATTTAAATCTAGTGATAGTCATTGTGAACATTTTGGTGTCAGGAATGTGGAGTATTTGGAGCTTAATATTTTGAGTTACAAGTGAGTTTGAAGGTAGGCTTCGTGTGAGATAAATGGTGAGTTTCTTTAAGTTGGTGAGTTGTAAATTTTTTGATATTGAGTTTTTTATTTTTTACTGTTGGTGTTAAAATTAGTTTTTTGAGGCTTGTGTTAAAATGGATATCAAATCGTTAAAAAAGGATGAGTTGAAACTAGTAACGGAGGAATTAGATTTAGATGTTCCAATTGGCGCCAAAGTAATTACTTTGAAAAATCTAATAGAGAATTCTGAGATTTTTAAATGTGATTCTGAGTTTGTGAAAATGTGATAGCAAATATATTGGAGAAGAAGAAAGAACTTAAATTAGATAGCGAAATCAAAGTTGGAGTTGGAGACAATAAAACTCTCACAATTAGAAAAGCAATTAGAGTTAGCTAACTTTAGAAAGGAATTACCACAAGGTCAAAATTTTGAGTCAGATTATCCAAACCAAGTACAGAAAGTTTAATCAAAAGTGTAAAAACTAACAATTCCAGTGCCTACTAAAGCAGAGTCATTCAACCTATTTTTTCAATCAATTGAAAAAGCTTTTTGAACAAAAAATGTACCGGAATATTTAAAAGCAGAAATTCTATTAAATATTTTAGGGGAAAGGGTTACAAATTTTATGATATATGTAAAGGAAGAAGATGTTAATAATTATGATAAACTTAGTCTTAATTTTAAAAGAATTCCAACTGACTCCCCAAGAGTGCTTGAATTTTTTTCATGATGTGCAAAAATCGCCAAAAGAAAATTTTGTATAATATGTGTCAAGGTTAAGTGCTAATTTTGAATATTATTGCCAATTGCGTGAAGTGAAGGATTTTAATTCATTATGTGAGCTCGTGGTTTCTGGTGAGCTTTTTTCTGAACTAGACTGGGAATTAAAGACCCATATTGCAGTTAAACAAGATGAAAAGTTTTTTAGACCCCAAAAATTGGGCCGCGAATACGATATTTATTTGTCATCATAGGGTAAACAGAAACCAGAATCTTTTTTCGTCAAATCATTATTTTCAGGTGCTGAAAATAAAAGAGGAGAAACAAATATTGTAACAATAGTTCTAGAAGTTTTTCAAATCTGTATCTATCTGGGGTGAAAATCTCAAAGTGTATTTTATGTAAATCAAATGAAACTCATAAGTTATTTGCTTGCCCCAGTTTTAAAATGTTATCTGTTTATGAGCGAGTAGAAATTGTAAAAAATAATAACTTATGTTATAAATGTTTCTCTCCTGATTGTAGTGCAAAAAAATGTAGGGCAAAAAATTGTTTTTGTGGGAAACCGCTAATCAAATGATACGTTTTCCTAGAGAGCGTAATAGAAACAGAACTCCTCCTAAGACAGATGAGACTGTTTCCACTCAGTATTATGCTTCTGTGTCAAACTTTAAAATGTCCACTGTACTATTACTCACGTGTAGTGTATATGCAAGTATTTCCAATGATAAGTCAAAATTTAATAAATTAATTAGACTTTTGTGTGATAATGGTTCAGAAAGGAGTTGGTGTATGAGATCTTTAGCTGATTGCTTGAAGTTAAAACCAATCAGGAAAGAAAAATAATCAGGTTTTTCCTTTGGCTCAGCAAGACTGAATGAGAAAAGTTATGACGTTGCTGAAATTAATTTAACAAGTAGATATGATCCTAATAAGTTTATTAGTATTGAAATATTAATGGCAGACACTATTACAGCTGCCCCAATTTTGGTCCCAAGTTTAGATGTGCTGTGTATCTTGAATTTGCAGGGATTGGTTTTAGCTGACTGTTGCGAAAATAACATAAACATCTAGCTTCTAATCGATGCAGATGTGTTTTGGCAAGTGGTTGATAGTTCCGGATTTGGGAAAATAGACGAAACTATTACTTGCATACCGACACTTTTCAGCTTTGCTTTACAAGGAACTCAACAAGATAATAGATCTGCTTTTAAGAGTACAGTGTCAACAAATTTCTGCGGAACTGCAGCAGATGTTAAAGTGTTGTGGGATCTCGAAGCTCTGGGCATTAAAGAGAGAGAAGAAATAAATAAGGTTGATGAGGCGGTTATAAATCAATTTGAAAGGAACTTAAAATTCGTGAACAAGAGATATGAAACAGGTTTATTGCAGAAAATTACTTCTGATGAGTTAGGAGATAATTATTTTTTAGCTAAAAAGCATTTTGATGAGTTGCATAAGGGTTTTTCAAAAAATGTATGGGTTGCTAAAGAGTATAAAGAAATAATGATCAGGAAATAAAAGGGGTTATTGAGGAATGTAAAAGAGATAAATGTGAATATATCATGCCTCACCAAGCAGTTGTTAGGGAAGAAAAGGAAACATCAAAGGTACGAGTAGTTTTTAACTGCAGTTCAAAATCTAAGGGAAATCTTTAAATGATTGTCTGGAAACTGGCCCAAACTTAAACCCTAATATCCTTGATGTGATTTTAAATTTTCATAAATTCAAAATAGCATTTAACGCTGACATTGAGAAGGAATTTTTAATGATTAGTATTTCAGAAAGAGATAGAAGTTTCTTAAAATTTCTTTGGTATTCAGATAACCCTAGTGAGGAGTATAAAATTATGAGAATGAAAAGACTTCCTTTTGGCTGTAAAACATCCCCTCTCATTTTAAGCGCCACGACCAAGCATCACATTAAACAATTTGAGGAAAATAAATCTAAGTCAGTTGAGATGCTAAATTCTGCGCTCTATGTCGACGATTTATATTTTGGAGCAAATAGTGTGAGAGAGGCATTTGAATTGTCATCGGATGCTGTGTCAATTTTAAAGAGCGGTGGTTTTAATTTGAGAAAGCTGAGATCTAACAATACAGACTTAGAAAAACTATGGGCTGAGAACGGACTTAGTGAAGTCGAAAAAGTAAATACTTACCAGATGAAAGTTTTAGGAGTGAATTGGAATCCTGAGAAAGATGTGTTATTTTTAGAGATAAAAGGTTTATTAGATTGCTGGAAGTCGCTAAAAAATAGTAAAAGATGCGTATTGCAAACTGCAGCAAGAATCTTCGATCCCGTAGGTTTCATTTCCCCATTTGTTGTTCGGATTAAGTTGTTATTACAGGAGATATGGGAAAGAGCAATTGATTGGGATGAAGAATTATCATTTGAATTGAGGGTAAAATGGATGAATTGGTGTGATGAAGTTAATAAATTAAGTGACGTTACCCTTCCGAGGAATTGTTTGTTGGATTGTGAGGATAAGCAGGTGGAGATGCATGTATTTTGCGATGCCTCACAAAGTGCGTACGGAGCTGTTGTTTATTTTAGATATCGGGATAAAAGTGGAAATTACAGAGTATCCTTCATTATGTCAAAAAGTGGAGTAGCTCCACTAAAGAAATTAACATTACTTCGATTAGAGTTGATGGCTCTTGTGATTGGTGTTAGAATTGGAAACTGTTAGCAGTGTTTTTAAAAATATGATAGAGAAAATGGTGTTTTGGAGTGATTCCCAAATTGTATTGTCACTATTAGGTCAGAGGAAGTGCAAACAGGTGGAAACAATTTGTTGCCAATTGTGTTTTAGAAATTCAAGAGAAATCTAGTCCGAGCAATTGGTGTTATTGTCCGTCCGAAGATAACCCAGAAGATTTACTGACTAGAGGAATTTCCGCTGAGAATTTAGTGTTGAATAAAAGATGGTGGTTAGGTCCAGATCGGCTTCAAAAGGGGTATGAGTGTAGGCCTGAGCAGTTGGTTAAGAGATCGCTGAATGTTGATGAGTCAGAAATTTCGAAAGAGCAAAGAGGGTGTCCAGTGAAGAGTTTTGTTGTCAAATTGGAATCAGTTGAACATCTCTGAGAAAATATTTCTGTCTGGAGTAAGCTGCAAAGAGTTGTTGCATGGTGCTTACAATTTATTAGAAATGTAAGAGGGAATAAAGTGTCATCTTCTTTTTAAGAAGCTAGAGAGTTACAACAGTCTCAAGATCGAATAATAAAGTTAGTCCAACAAACTGAGTATTATAAAGAAATAGTGACATTAAAGGGTGAAAAGATCTTCAAAACCAGTAAACTACTGCAATTGAATCCGTTTCTTGATGATGGGGGTTTACTTCATGTTGGTGGGCGACTGATGAACTCTAATTTGCCAACGAGTGTGAAACATCCATTAATTCTTCCAAAAAAACATCCTATAACAAATATGATAGTGAGACATTTCCATTTCATGTATTTACATAGAGGTGCTCAATTAATAAGTTTTGCTATCAAGCAGAAATACTGGATCACAGGACTAAAATCTGTCATCCGTAAAGAATTAAGAAATTGTGTGAACTGTGCCAGGTATCGTCTCGAATTTGCAAAGCAAATAATGGCGGATTTACCATCCGCAAGAGTGCCTCCTGGATGAGCATTCCTAAAATGTGGAACAGATTATGCTGGACTGTTCCTAGTTTGCCCTCGTTGTGGAAGGGGAGTTAAACCCAGAAAATGTTCGTGTGTTTCACCACCAAGGCGGTGCATTTAGAGCTTGTCAGTGATCTTAGTGCCGACGCATGCATTGCGGCAATTAAATGGTTTATTGCACATAGAGGAAAGCCCATTGAAATTTATAGCGATTGTGGCACAATTTACATTGGTGCAAGAAATTATTTTAAAAGGTGTTCCAAACAGGTAGGTACTTACCTGGCCGAGGAAGGAGTAAACTGGAAACTTAATGTTCCCTCTGCTCCCCATTTCAGAGGCCTATGGGAGGCAGCCGTGAAAAGTATAAAATTCCATATGAGACAGGTCATAGGATCCCAGATCCTCACACAGGAAGAGTTTTGTACAATTCTGGAAGAGACTGAAGCGGTGTTGAATTCCCGACCTTTGTTTGCGACATCTGAAGATCCAGACGACTATTCTGTAATTTCACCAGGTTACTTCCTCATATGTGCCGAGCTCAAGGTATTTCCTGAGCCCGATCATACAGATGAGAAAATCTCCATCCGAGAAAGATGGAAACTAATTTCACAGATTTCTCAATCTTTCTGGAAATCTTGGTCGAAAGATTATTAAACGCAACTACAAGTACGGAACAAATGGAGGAAACCATGTGAAGATTTGCGCGTTAATGATTTAGTTTTAATTAAGGAGGATAACTTTTCACCAATGAAATGGAAAATGGCAAGAGTGATTGAAGTGTTCAAAGGAACTGATGCAAGAGTGAGAGCTGTGAACTTAAAAACTGCTTTATGTGAACTACGGAGGCCAATACACAAATTGGTCAGACTGCCTGTTGATGAACATTAATTGCTATGTTTGTTTTTTGTTTTCTTCCTGTCATTTTAGTAAGATCTAGTGTCCAAACGATTTTAATAATTTAATAAGTTGTGCTTTATTTGTTGTTATTTTTAAAATCTTAATGTTTCATCTTGATATTTCATACTGTACTACTGTACTACTCTCATATTGTTTAACGATTTGTGAAAAGTGTTTATCATTGAACTGATGAACCATTACCTTACCATTACCATATTAAATTAAAAGTTAATTTATCTAACATCTTGGTCATCGGGGCCCAGGATGTTACGATGGTTTACTGTGATCGCTCTTTTATGAGATCTCGTTGTTGTCCTGGTTACGTGTTTTATTAGTTTGTCATTCTAACAATATTTGTAATAAAATTGGTGGTCGCTTACTGAGCTCTCGTAACTTCTTTTCTGTGGAGTTTTTATTTAAATCTAGTGATGGTCATCGTGAACAATGTCCTTATCAGGACCTTGCACCAATAAACCAAAACCTACCTACCTACCTACCTAATCTTCAACTATGGGGCACTATTTTGGGTACAATGTATCATACTAAAGGTATATTGTTTGTTTGATTTATTGCAATAATCAGTAAGGATTTTTTTTAATTTTATTAATTTGATCTTAGGCAAACTGCAAAAAAATTTCCTAGTTGCTAATTTCTCAGATGCATTTTCCTTTCCTTTGTATGTTAAGTTTGTGTTGTGTTTTATAGCAATAACCCCAAAAATATCATCTAAATATCATGGTTCGAATTGATGCACCCATCAGTGGGTTATGAATCAAAACCAAAATCAAATTAATGAAATTAACTTCCCTATATTACAGTTAATTTATCTATACAACAAAAGAATAATTATGTACCATTATCATATTAAATTAAAAGTTAATTTATCTACTTAACAGTCGCATATCAATAAAAATTTTGTTTCTGGACACCTTCTGTCTGTAAGAATTCATATTAACTTACAAAAATATGTTAGTATAAATGAATTGTGTATTGTTACCTGTAAAGTTTTTGTTAACACCTAGAGGACCAGCCATTTGATGCAAATCTAACTGTAGTTCTCAGCTTAATTGTATTACAACCAGAATGATTAATACATATCGTACCATTGTATCTGTCATATATTATAACAAAACATTCATATTTTCTTAGGAAATATATGCTTTGCTGAAATAAAATTTAAAAAAGTTCATATTTGTTTAGTGAAAATACGTGTTTGTACAAAATTTTCTCTCTTTTTTTATGAAAATCTTGTTAAAAATCATTTTAATTTAGATTAAATTATTATTTGGATCAAGTGTAAATAAATTCTTACAAAACAAGTTTTTATTATGATAAGAAGTTCTCATTCATAGACTAAACTAGAGCATGCGTATGTTTATAGTCCGATTGGACATTATTTTATCCTTTGATCCACAAGCTCTGGCTACACAGAAACATTAGTGTATGTCTCCAGTCATTAATGTGTTAATATATTACTTGACATTTTTAGTATAGTATTCATCAAAATTGAAATATGTTCTATCATTATTTATTTTTAATCACATAGATACAAGTTTGAAAACTGTAAGCTAAATACTGATAGTTTTATAACATTCTATAAATTTAATTTTCCAGCCAAGATATCATTCAGAGGTTTTTGATATTTCCCCAAAAGGGGAGAAAAAAACTACCAATTTTGACTTTTCAGAAAGTCAGTAGATAACTTTAGTAAAAGTGTATTGCAAAAACCGTTTTTGCTGGTAATTGAAATGTCTAACCCACCCATTTTTTGTATTATGTAGCTGATCTTTTTTTTTTTAATGTTTAATTTATAGAGTAGATTTCTTTGTTTGAAATCACTAAATGAAAGTTTTTATGCTGATATTATCTATCTAAATCAGTGGTTCCCAACTGGTGGTCCGCGAGAGCCTCAGAAGTGGTCCAACACCACATATAAAAAAGTTGCCAAATAAATGGAGATTTTGAAAGCAATGTTCATTGAACTAGATGGGCCAAATATATTCGATGACTATCAGGTGTTGAATTAAAATTTTTTAAAAGTTTAACATAATTATTTTATTATTAGAATATGGTACATAAGAATGTGAGTATGTTAATTCTGTATCCCTTTTGCCTGAAGGATATTCTATACCCCCATACCCCCCGATGGTTCCCCCCTCAAGTCAGTGGAGGGGAAGCAGGGTCCGCATATGGTTCAAATTTTGGTTTAGTGGTCAGCAGACTTCTACGGGTTGGGAACCACTGATCTAAATTTTTATCTACTTGTTTATAATAGCAGCTTCGTACAGTGTTGCGAACTTGGGGTTTTCCACTTAAATTTGGGGGTAAGTTAGATGAAAAGGGGTGTTTTTAGGGGCATTTTGTGGGGGGGGACCATTTTTTAATATTTTGCACAATCGAGACGCGTTTTTTTATTAGATTTTAAGTTCCATACATATGTCAAATGTAAATAAACCTCCATTTCATTATGTGTGTATTTTCTATTTATTTCAATTTATCTCTCAAAGAGGATGCCTATTTGGAACCAGAATATCTTGTAGGAAGGTCTAGGTTGATCTCAAGTTGGTGTTAGGGGGGGAACAGGGGTATTTCGAGATGGTGCTAGAGGGAGGCGCTTCGTAGAGGTTGGCAATACTGGCTTCATATATATGATTTTAGAGATGAGTTGAATGCTTTGTAGGTGGTGTCAAGAACACTGCCTACAGACCATTCAACATGAATTATATGCAAAACATATGCACATTGAAATTGTCACTAAAATTTTGTCTGGTTTTGTTTTTTGAAGTAAACTTCTCAGAAACACATATCATTTAAAATATTTCTATATCTTTTTACAGAATGAGCTGTCACAATATAGGGATTTCAAAGTAACTAATGAAAATAATCAGGCTAATGATCATCGAGCAAATCGTTCAAATCATACCAAGTCCACTTACTCACCCCCTCCAAGAATGTTGCGTCAAAAAAATTTAAAACAAGGGATAGAAAGTGAGCGCAAAAAGAACAATCTCTCCCAGACAGAGGTGAGTATTATTATTCTTGATGTATAATTTGGTAACAAACTACTATGATCAATATTATACTCTTAAAAATAAAAAATAAAAATTCAGACTAATAAAATTAATTTTTGTCAGCATAGAATAATTGCCTTTAATGTTTATTCTAAGAATGAACATTTTTTTAATAATATGATCATATTGGTCCATGGCTATGAGTTTTGTATCTTATAAAAATAAATACACAAATATATAGATCACAAGTTATAGGAAAAATATTAATACTTTCTTTTTATCTACTAATTCATATTGGAAACTTAAAACTTGCCCTGTTGGAAACATTGTAGAAGACTTTATTGACTCGGGACCTATGCAGTATATTCCTAACCTCCATGGGAAACCTACTTTTCTCTCTTATGGTGGCAGGACCTTATCTCCAGACTTGTTGCTTGCACATACAAATTAAGTTCCAAGCATACATCATGTACTTTTAAATAGCCCTGGAAGTGCTGGACATGGTTTCCTCTAAGCCAAAATCAAACATCCTGATCTTCAGTACTCAGAGATAAAACGAATTCATTAGAACCTAAAGAAAGCTGACTGGGAAAAAAAGACATGTTTAACTGAAAAAATGTTTTCTCTTTGTGCTTTGGACAACGATTGTATTGAAAAACTTCTTGACAAAATTAAGATTATCATCCATGAATGTGCTTTGCTGTGTATCCCATTAAGTCAAATGAAGAGATTCAAACCTTTTTACGAATGAAAAATTTTAGGATCTTAAGGTTGAAAGAGATAAAGTGAGGTAGCCTGCTGCCTCAACTGGTGCAATGAAGGATTGCATCAAACTACAAAAAAAGCATGCTATCTTAAAAAAAGAAATTTTGAACTCTAAATGCACAACTTACTCAAACTTTTTGGCAAAACTGGACTTAAGAGGTGATGGAATAAGAGCTCACCAGTTTCTTTCAAGGTTAAATGTACAAAAAGAAAAACAAACTAGCCATTGATTTTTATAGGGAAAACTGTTACCTGTTTTAGAGACATTGCAAATGCATTTAATAAATATTATTGCATGACTAGTAACTTTTACCCACTAAGACGATTAGCTCGAGGTGAGGTATGGTTGACTCCTACTTGTTTAACACAAGAAATTGACAAAATTTTTAATTCTCCCTTTTCCCTCTGCTATTTGCAGATAGAGTGCTTTGGATAGAGTGCCTTGGATTATTTAATGAATGGTAGATGCGCTGGCAATGATGAAATTTTACCAGAATTTTTTTTATTTTTCTTGGTCTTAAGGGCAGGATTGCTGTTCTGCAGCTTATAAACAATACATGGGATGACCACTTCCCGTGTATTTGGAGGAAGGCTGATGTCATTCCCTTGCTTAAAAGTGGAAAAGCCCCACAACATGTTGACAGTTTTAGGCCTGTCTCCCTTACCTGCATTTTTTGTAAAGTGGCTGAGATTATGGTAGTCGACAGGCTGCAATTTTATTTGAAGAAAAATAATTACATCTCAGCGAGGCAAGCTGGGTTTAGAAGTAACAGAAGTACCACTGAACAAGTTATCCGCTTCTCTCAAGAAGTGAAGGATGGTTTCCACCTGAAACAAAGTAAGCTGGCTGTATTTGTAGATTTTAAATCTGCTTTTGATCGGGTATGGAGAGACATCTTACTCAAAAAGTTGCTGAATCTGGGTGTTATTGGCTGCCTCTTTGGATAGATTAAATCCTTCCTTGGCCAAAGATTTATTGGTGTTAAGTATGGAAATGTGAAATCCAGTTATAAACAGACAAGACAGGGCCTTCTACAGGGCTCTATTTTAAGTCCTTATTTATTTATTTATTTAATGTGATGATTAATGACGTTCTTGAGGAGCACAGTGATATGCAGGAGATCCATGTTTTGCTCTATGCTGATGATCTTGTTATGTGGTCAGCCAGCTCAGATATCAAGAAACTTGAAATATCATTTAATAAGGTGGTGATCTAACTTGCTAAATTGTCAGATAACAATGAAATGCTGGTTAATCCTGAGAAAACTACCTTCCAGCTCTTTACCATAAGCACCAAAAAACACTCTATATGCCTAAACTTTAAAAACCAACCTCTGTTGTTAACAGAGAATCCCACTTACCTTGATGTTATGTTGGACTCCAAACTAACTTGGAGTAACCATGTCAAAATGACAAATGAGAGTGTTTTAAATAGAATGAAGTTGCTAAAGAGACTCTCTGGTATTACCTGGGGTGCATCTCAGGATGTCCTTACTAATGCATACAAATTATATGTTAGGGCCATTTTTGACTATGTTTCTGAACTCCTGATTACTGCCTCCAATAGTGTCCTATCTAAACTTGATGTCACACAAAATTGTGCACTTGGATTGGATACTGGAGCTGCAAAATCCACTCCTATCGAATCAGTGGAGCTTCATACCAATAATGAATCCCTATCTCATTGCCGTGACAAATTGGCTTTATTTCTCAGAGAGGTTGCTCAGAGGAAATAATCACTATTGGAACAATTATAGTCTTCTTATAAAAAGATTGAAATCCCAACCTACCTTTTTTGACTGTGCAGATGAAATTGGTGAAAACTCTATTATTTATTGCCCATTATTGATAGGCAATCTCTTACTGATGCTTTCTTAACTAATCGTCTAAAAGTTGCTGAGATGAACCTTGAGCTCATTCTTCCTTATAAGAAGAAAACTTTTTCCGAAATAGAGCTAAAATCTTTCACAATTGCAACTATATATGAAAGATATCCACTCCCTGTTTAGTTCTATATATATACTGACTGCTCTGCTGATCCCATTACAGGTAATGCTGGTACTGGGGCTTATTGCCAGTACTTTCAACTTAAAAAACTCATATTTGCTTTTCGTGATAATTTTGATAGGGAGATTTTTTCAGTGCTTCTTGCTGCTGAGTCTTTGAAATCTTATTTGCAAGAAAAGTTGTGTTCTGCATTGATTCTCAGGCTGCCATTCAGGCTTTGGTGAATAGAAAACACTCTCCCTCTTCCGAAGAAGTCTTTTTAAGGAAACTATTAGCCATCTTATTGAAAATGGGAAGAGGATTGTTCTCTTATGGATCCTGTCATGTTGGGATTCTTGATAATGAGGAAGTGGATGCATTAGCCATATGTGCCAAGTGTTCCGTAAAAAATGTATTCGTTCCATTTTTTAAGCTGTGTTACGGAAATACGTTTTCAAGCAAAAATGTCCCGTATTTTTACTTCCGCAGCACCATCACCCCCCCCCCCCCAATATCGCGTTTTCGAGATTCCCCTCCTAGCAGCTTACACTATACAAAAACTTCCTGGACAGCAAGCAGCTTCTACAACATTAGAAAGAGAGAGAAAGTCAACATCATGTGCTTCACCTAAACTAATAAAAAAAGTAAAATCAACCTCATTTGCTTCACCAATACCAGTAAAAAGATTTAAATTAATGTCAAGTGCTTCACCCAACTCTGTAAAACAGTTAAAACCAACCTCATGGGCTTTTCAAAAATCAGCAAAAAAAGTAAAATCACTTGCAGGGTCACCATTGTCTACCAATAATAAACGCATATTGCAGAAGAAAGAATTTTTCTTTCATTAAGCTTGATCATGCTTTAGCATTTTTTGTGAAAAATGTGATTGTCATTTATGAAACATATAATGTGATGTTTCAAATTGAAGAGCCAAAAATTCACAAGATGAGAAGAGAGTTATCGAATTTTTTTAAATTGTTGGTGAGATTTGGGAAAATATCTGTAATAACTAGCTCTAAATGTGTATTTAATGTGAAATTTGATGCATTTAAAAATCAGAAGGATGATAAAGATTTAGTTATAGGATCTGAAACATCAGAATTTGTCAAAGAATTGTCTGAAAGCGAACTTTTACAGTTCTATTCTTGTGTTAGAAAATATTATACAACATCTTGTTGCTCTTGTTCTTTTTTTTTTTCGATTCCGTTGCGCACTGTGTTCCTTATTTTTTTCTTAGAAGGGTGGCAGCTATGCATTAGCTAAGTCGGCCTTTTTTTTCCCACAGCACCATTCTCCTCTCCCCATGAGAAACCATAAAGCATTAATCAAGACTAGATTAAAAACATCAGAAAACTCCAGTACAGTGACATTGCTGCTGGGAAAAGGTGGGAGTGCCTTTTGCAAGATAAGAATATTATTCCTCCTGATTTGCCCAGGAAGACAGGTGTAGCCTGCTTTCGAATGTTGACGGATCATGATTACCTCCAGTAGCATCTTACTAGAATCGGCGTGGTAGCTTCTGCCTCCTGCCCTTTGTTTGGAGATGGTTTTATGAATGGACAGCATCATAATTGGATCATTCTTCTTATTTGTTCCAAATTAAGGAATATTGGCACTGGAGATACTTCTCTTTTTGGTTTTTCATATTTGTACTGGACAGCAAGACAGTGTATGGCCGAATGGCCCAGGCTGAGCGTAGGATTAAAAATGAATAAATAAATTTTTTTAAAAATTAGAAACTTTAGTAATGAACAAGTTTTATAATCATGGACTTTAATCTAACTTGTATCTTGGGTGTTAATATTCAGAACACTATGAACTACTGTCTGCAGATATTGTGAATTCAAACCTTATAGTTGAGATAGCATTTGAAAGTGACCGTTTGATGTTTTTTTTTTTGGTATGTACTCATGCACAGAAACTACTCCTTTAAAGAATACCTTATGCCCTCTTTCTAAGATCTAAGATCGTCAAAGATCTTGGAAAAAATATTCAGCAAATGATTTATCATAATATTATAATAAGCACAGATATTTTTCTAGTAGCTCGTTTGAGTTGTTATTAGGTCATTCTTGATATATAATATATATATATTTATATTTGTATTTTTTTTTTATTTTAGGAGCGATCACAATCTAGGAACTTCAAGAGAGCATTAGGTAAACATTTAAATTTTTTTAATAATATTGTTAAATAAGGTTAAAAATGAATTAATAGTGCATGTTTAAAATTATTTAATCTTTATTATAGCTTAAACTCTAGAAGTGTTACTGGGATTTTATTTTTTCATTTGTAGATATACTCAAAACTAAAATATATAAGTATTGAAATGTATTCTGCTAAACCTATATCAAATTTATTAAAACTGTAAGTAGGTACATCATTGAACGATGAATTGCTCCACCTGGGACTTGTATCTTTCTAATTTTTGTAAATTGTTATTGAAAAAGATATATTGATCCTCCATAGAAATATTTAGAGATGATATTATTAATAGTATTTGAACAAAAAAGATTAATGGTTAGTGTACTTAAAGCTATGCTATAATAATTACTTTTCTTACTGTAATTGAAACTGATATCATAACTTATAAATTGAAAGATGTAGTACATAAAAGTATGGCATGAAAAGAATGAGTACAAGTAGCATGATATATATGAAAAATATTTTTGTCATTTTTCTGGCATAATTCAAATGAATTACTCTTTAAAGGTCCTTTATTGCAAATATTCCTATCAAAATAAACAAATGTAAAGAAAAAAGGAAACATATTAAGCATTATTGTGCACAATTTAGCTATGGCATTTTCTAAGGCCCTAGTTCATGACTAATGTATAAATTATGTCCTAAAGATACAGGTGTTTAAGCTTTAAAAAATTAGGATATTGCATTCCTCTTACTTATAATACTGTGTACTCATCATTCTCAGAAAATAAATTTAGCAGTCAATATTAACAATGTACATAAAGTCAAACCTGTTTTTGTACGGTCTTTTTTTATGCGGTATATAATTATGTATCAAAAAAATTGAAATTATTTATTTGAAATTCCAAAAAGAGCTCTGATCGTGTATATCTGGCTATCGCGGTGTTTACAAACAGCTGATGAAAAGACCGTCGTCGCAAAAGCTTATCAACGACTACATGGTAAAAAAAAATAAATCAACTCTAATACATATCTTCAAGTGACAAAAGCGATTACAAACCAGTTCATTAGAAGAATATGCACGTTTTGGACTATGATGAGTAGTATCGAATTATGTACATTTTGAAAATTTCTCCATGTTTAAAATTAGAAATTAAAAATTTTTTAAATGTTTCCATGTGTAATTTAATTAATTATTTTGTTTGGAAAGCACTTTCTCGCCATTTCGTATAGCTTTGACTTATTTTCTACATGAGCCTTTTTTTTATGCGGTCCCTCTTCACCACATAAAAATTTTTTTCTTTAATATGTTGTGAAAAATTATTTGCTATAGCTATTTATGAAGTTTCTGGATTTTATTTATTATTTATTTATTTATTTTTTTTTTTTTGTTGCGGTCTCTATCTACCACACAAAAACAGGTTTAACTGTATATATAAACAGGAAAAAATTACAAGCTATGTGAAATAAAAGGAGAGTAGAACATGGGCAGAATATAATTGTATATGTTCAAATATTGATACCTTATTGGATTATATGTATTATTTTGTGTACTCTCAGTTTATGATACTATCCAAGATATTTGCTAATTCTACATGTTTATTATCAGAAATTCCTAATTATGAGTGGGTGGAAAAATTTTTAAAAATGGAACCACTTACTTAATATCAGTAGTATTTAATATTTTGACTTAGTTTATCTGACCCTTTTGTTATGTTAACTGCTCTGGTTGAAGATGTCTTCTATTGTGGCTGGTATATATTACATTATAACAACAGTTAATAAGTTTGTGTCTTTTTATGTCCATATATTATTGAGGGTATAATATAAAAAAAATAAAAGCACCAGCATGATTTGAAATAATGTCACAGAATATATAAAAGAAATTTAATTCTCAATGATATAGATTAGTTTTTCAGTTAGTGTGTCTTGATTTTGTGGGAGGTAATGGAAGTCTTTCTGATAGGTTGTAAAAAAGTTTTCTAAATTTTTAAATTTTTGAAAAAAAGGAAGGGAGAAATCAAGATATTTAGAAAAGAGAGAATGAAAAAAAAAGCAAAATCTTGTTTAATGAGTAATGATAAAAGCTTTTATCCAACATCTTGGAATTCTAAATTGTTTGGACAAAATTGCTGGTGCTGAGATTAATGTGACACTTGGCCTTCTTGTCTCCAAATTAAATTGTTATATTTTGGCTCCATGTTTGAAACATTGCATGAGATTGGCTACATACCTGATAGGCTGCTGGTTACAGAGAAAAAAAAACTCACAGTTTGCATCTCTTGTTGCTTTTCTTGTGTAGGGAGGAGTCAAGTAGACAATTTCAGAATTCCTTCACCCCCGTTAAGACACACATTTTGAAGGAGTCTCTCTCCATAGGGGATGAAGATGCTCGCGTAATCTTCCATTTGCTAATTAAATTTTTCTGTGCAATTTTATATTTTTACTATATTAAGTGTTGTCTTTCAAAGATAATAATTTGCACTTGTTTCAGAAAAAAAGATTTTGAAATATGATTCAAAGCTTTTTTGAAAAATGAAAATTACACATATGTATAGAATTTTCAATCTATTTTGAGGTATAATTGTTTTCTAATAAATCTTTAAAAGCAAGTCTACAATCATTTAGAAACTTTTCTCCATGCATTAAGATTTAGCAAAAAAAAATCCGATGTAGATTATACCCAGCACTCTTAGCCCTTTCGTGGCATCTGTTGCGATCAAGCGCTTTCCGCTGAGGTCGAATTTGTTTCCCTTGAGCGCTTCCTCGAAGTTAGCTGTCTTTTAAACAATAAACCTAATTCTGCGAAAAATTCCAAAATAGTAATATTTTCGAACAAATCTATATATTTGAGCTATATATGAGTTACATACACATTCATTTATAATTTCTCTCTTAACAAATTTATGTTTTGTAGATTAAAATATTTTTTACAGTATTTACTTAACTATCAGTGTAAATTAGAAATCTCATAGCATCGGGGTCTGATCAGGCCTCAAAATGAAACGGTAAACTGAACCCTTATGTCTAACACTACAATCGTACACCAAAGGAAAAGCAAAATTACTCCATAATTAAAGAACACATGCATAGTTTAAATGCCCTAACCACTGACAGCCAGCCTCAATAAATAGCTCTCTTATTACTTACTTTTGTTTACTTAAAACTGTAGCCAGCATGTGAGTCCATAACCCTCTTTGTTTCATTAACAAGGTCATAACTATATGTTTACTTAAAACTGTAGCCAGCATGTGAGTCCATAACCCTCTTTGTTTCATAAACAAAGTCATAACTATATGTATTCCCAATTTCATGGACATAGGATGCCATCTAGTGCCCCAAAAATTAATTAATAAAATATTCCAATTTACTATTACATATATGTGAGAGTCGGGAGTGAAAGTCTTTCCTCTCTGTCATGCGGGCATGACAGCTGGGAGAAAATGCGGATAGCAGCTGTCACGTATATGTAACTTTGGCTGCAAAAGGGTTAAATCTTCATTCCTAGTTTTAATCCCAAAAATAAACAAATTGTCTGTTCTCATACAAAATTAGTTGGTGAAAATAAATTATAAATCTTTTAAAATGTCTTTCTTTTATGATTGAAATATCTGAATATTGCCAAACTTGCTCTTTGGTAGTATATTTAAAATATAAAATTGTGGTGAAAACAGAACAAAAAGATATTATTAGCTGATGTGTACAATAGCCTGTAAACATTAGATGTATGAAATCAGAAAAGTTTAAACTCCCCTGTTGAAAAATTTATTTTTATCTAAGAAGAGGTCAAGACAAAAAAATTTCCATCAATAAAGGATTATGACATGAAAAGTGCTAAAAAACAATGATGTAAGCAGTAGAATTTTATCTATATTCTTAGGAATTTCTCAAGGTATTTTCTGTTCTGTGACTGGTACTGCATTGTTTTACTTTTAAAGTGAACTGTTATAACAGTTTTTTTTTTTTTTTTTAAACAGAAAAATAAAATGCTAGTGTAGTTACCAAACAATTGGCATAATGTTTCAGTTTCGTACTCATAAATTTATTATCATCATGGCTTGATGTCATTTCCCATTCCTATGAAATAAGGAGTTTTTTACCCTTTAATAAAAAAGTTCTGTGAAATCAGTGTGTGTGTGTGTGTGTGTATGTAATTCAAAGAAAAAGAGTGAAGTTAAAAAGAAAGCATAATAAAATGAACGAAACAAAAGTCGGTTTGAGCATGTTCATCAGGTGCTGAAACCCAGTAAATGAAAAATTTATGAATTTTGGTCATTTCATTAATATGAAATGACAAAAATGATGGATGGTTGATGAATAAAGGAGTAAAATTGTGTGATACATTTATCCATATATTGCCATCAAATGATATGCAAATAACAATGAATGAGTAAATGGAATATGATTTTACTCTTTCACCCATCAACACTCTTTAATCTGGTAGCCAATAATTCATTTTGTTTATACATGTTTATTTTTCTGACACATATATTTCATTGTTTAAATCTTTTTGAATTATAACAGTAAGATAACAGACAATTACTTTAAACTTTTTTTGTCAGATATATATTGTTTCAATTCCTTGTATGTACTGTTTGTAGAAAGAGCAGTTCTCAGATACTCAGCATATTTGTGGAGAAGTTTGTGGTGGAGTGTTTAAACTTTGATGTCAGATATATATTGTTTCAATTCATTGTATGTACTGTTTGTAGAAAGAGCAGTTCTCAGATACTCAGCATATTTGTGGAGAATTTGAACTCAGAATTTTTTTATTTTACCTATGGGCTGGGTGTGGTACTGAAAATTTTCCCTACTTAAAAACATGACATCTAAAATTTCTAGATTTCTTGCTGTACAAAATGCATACATCTTTTCATTTACAATACAAAATTTTTGCATAGACGTAAATAAAATTACTTTTTCTATAAGATCTAAGGTTTATGTCTATTGAGTCATATTAATTTTTTTCAGCGGCATCTCAGACACTATTCTCCATTTTCTGGTGGATATATATTCACATTTTTTTTGTTTGATACTTGAAATTCTTTATGTTTATTAATGTTTATATTTAAATGAATCGATGCATGTGTACTAATATAAACATATGTTTTGTAATTAGATTTTACCAAAGAAAATAAGCACAGCAAAGATAAATCTAGCATGAAGAAAGATAAAGTTTATCCATATTCAAAAACATGGACTAATATTTCTCTTGATACTGATGCCTTGGTTGCAACATTTCAAATGAATTTAAAGTGAGTGTAAAACAAAATCGTTAAAGTGAAATTAATCATCTTGAGTAATCAGTGACCATAATGTTTATTACATAAATTATGATCTGTTAATGGATTTTTTTAATTAATGAGAGAAATAGATGCATGATATTTTATCAATATTATACTATTAGAGTAAGTTTTTGATACCAAAGTTTTCAGCTTTTGCTTTTCTTTGAATTAAATAGAATAAACTGTATCATGCTACTTTTACTAGGATGTAGTTGTACTAGTATTACATGGATGTTATTTATAGCTGTCTATTTTGAAAGGTTAATGAATGTAGCTTGCATCATCTAGGGATGTAGAATATATCTTGCCACTTCAAGAAATTAGATTGAAGTGTAATTATTTTAGCACTCTAAAATAACTTGTTAATCTGTTATGTAAACCATTATTTCAAAAATCAGTATGATATCAATATTGACAAGAGTACACTACCCTAAAAAAAAATATTAAAAAGAATTGCATTGTTTGAATTCGGCACTAGTTTAAGACATGACAGAAAAATTCCTTTCGTACAGCAAAAATATATTATTGGTAGGTAAGTAAAAGGTTTTTTTTAAATAAAATTTGATATATGTGTTTTGCTTGAACTATAGTAATACTGTGAAACTGAGTATTAACAACCTAAATTTATTGACTTGTAAGTTTTTTACACTGAGTGGCCAATTTAAAATGATCACCTACTCAGTACATTATTGTCCACCTTTTGCTCGCAATACAGCTGCAGTTCTTTTTCACATGGATTCTATCAGATGTTGGTAAGTGGCTTTAGGAATCGGACCAAATCCAATGAACAGCACTTTTCCGGTTCTCTTTCCTGTCCTTTTCCTGTTCTCTAAGATTTGATAGTTTAGAATCCAGCTGCCTGATGCCCCTTTTGACCTCATCCCACAAATGCTCAATTGAGATCTGGTGATTGTGGTGGCCATCTAAGCATAATAAAGTCTTTGTTAAGTTATTCAAACCATCTGTGGCCTATATGAGCTTTATGGCATTGGAAGTATCAATCTCTTGTGGTATCTATCTCTGGACCTGCTGACCAAGAACATAACTGGATGTTCTTGGTCAGCAACAATACTTCAATGCCTTTTGGCATCTAGATATTCTTCCACACAAATTAAAGGGCCCAAACAATGAATAGAAAACATAACCCAAACCATAACATTGTCTCCACCAGCTTTAAGTGTTGTGGCAATGCACTTAGGGTACATGCTTTCATGCTGTTTTCTCCATATTTATACCTTGCCATCTGCATGGTGTAGTTGTAAACATGATTCATCAGACTATATTACCTTTTTCCATTCATTTACTGCCCAAAACTTGTGATCCTGTATAAACTGGAGACATTTAATCTTGTTAGCTACAGACAGCAAAGGCTTTTGAACAGGCTTTTGGTTCAGTGTGTGAAAAACAGTACATTGAGGCTATTGGAATTGGTCCCTGGTTAATACAGTCAAACCTCAATATAATCAAATTCCTTGATAAATCGAAGTTTTTCCATTCCCCTTGAACCTGCCTAACATTAAATCACACCTCGGTATATCAAAATCCTCGATAATTCGAAGTTTTCTCGTTTCCATTGAGGTTCGATATATCAAGGTTCCACTGTATTAGCTGTAATTTGATTTACTGTTGCCCCTCTTTCAGACTCAACAGGTCTTGAAACTCTCCTTTTAGCTCAAGCATCTAGTAGCCGGTGACAGCCACACCCCTTATGTTGAGATTCAGTTTTTTGTTTGGTAACCCACTTTTTGTAAACATGAACAACAACTGCTCTCAAACAATTCACAAGCAAATCAGTTTCTCTGATACCTGCTCCACTCTTCCTAGCACCCACAACCATTCCACGTTCAAAGTCTATTAAATCACATTTTTTATGCATTCCTTCGCAAACAATATACTTCAACTGTCTTTATAATTCTGTGTTTGCTGTGTAAAGGGTGTTAGTCCAAAATAGCTAAAAGGAGTTATCAAACCAGGCATGTTTGAAAAATCAAGGGCTACTGCAGGGTACAGAAAGCTAAGTCCAATCGAATAGTAACTTTCATATTGTGGAACCAAAAAAAAAATAATAATAAATAAATAATACTCATATGTATCAGACTCTTTTTTTTAAAATTTATTTTTTATTTATTTATTTATTTATTTATTATTATTATTATTATTATTAATATGTTAAAATTTTCTCATTTTACCACTCTTATTTCATGACATCTAGAAATTATTCTCAGTATGAGAATAATTTTTTGCTAGACTTTTCTGCTTATATAAATATTTTTATTCATCAGTGAAAATTTGGGATATGTGAAACAAAATACAAACATGTTACTTTTCAATCCCGTTTTTCTCAAAACTGTGATTTTACACTTGACACCCTTTACACAGCAAACACAGAATTATCCAGCAATCCCTTTTTATATCAATTTTACCCTTTAGCAGCAACAGAATGATATAGCTAATTTGCACAAAATTGTCAGGTTATCACTCAGTGTATATCTATATTAGCTACTCAGTGTATGTCTATTGGTCATATAGTATAAAAAATTAAATATTAGGATGAAATTGTAGGTAGAGTGTAAAGCAGTTGTATAACAATGTGTTACCATTCAGAAGTAATTAGTGAATAACAGCAAGTGTTAGTGAAATAAGGAAAATATAATGGTTCCATGCACATTCCCTTTTATGACTGGGCTCATATTACTGTATATCTTTGGAGAAGTCATGTGAAGAAATAGCTTTTTTAAAGTATCAAAAGTCTTATAATATTTTTAACTTTATTCAAGGATATTTTTAAAGAATGTTATTCCATTTCTTGTCTGCATGTCTATTTGAATGGTAAATAAATAAATGAAGTAAAACGAAAATTTTTTAAATTGTTGCCATCTGCTTTTGAAAAGGCCATGGATTAAACTTATTCTCATGGTTAAGCTACATTCACCTAGCCTTGATAACGAATACCAAAAAAAATGGAGTTGAATGAAAAAGTTTGAATTTTGCAAAATTTCAGTAGTTTTTATGCACCTAGCATTTATTCTGAGGAGGCTTAGACATGCTGCATGTGTGTTGGCTACTTTACTATGATAACAGCCAGTAAATTAACAAACATTGCTTTCTATCGCAGGACAGGGTAGAAACATCCATGTCTTAGCAAGACCTTGAACTCATAATAAGGCCCATAAGGTGGTTGCCTCTGATGCCAACCACCATACTGTGTGGATGGTGATTTCTAGAGTTTACAAATGCAATTATCTGTCTTTAAAATGTTTAGTGTATTATGAGTTCTAACCAACAGCACTCAAATAGAAGTTGTAGCCTTAAAAAATTACTGCCTGTTATATCCCAATTTTTTATTATTTATGCTAATTTTTAAGGTATTTTCTGAAGAATACCTTCATTTCTCAATTTATATTAGAGGATATAAGATAAATGATTTAGATACTTATTTGAGAGGCTGTCTTCAAACTCATGTTAACAAGTATTTTGTGGCAAAGATAAAATATTTTTGAAGCTGGAGTGTAAGGTTACTAGTGTGAATTGTAATGCATCATTAATAAGAGCTTTATAATTGTAACTTTCATATTGTGGAACCCAAAAAAAATAATAATAATACTCATATGTATGTCTCTCTCTCTCTCTCTTTTTTTTTTTGTTGTTAAAATTTTTCTCATTCTACCACTATTATTTCATGGCATCTAGAAATTATTCTCAGTATGAGAAGAATGTTATTATTTAAAGAATATGAAAAAAATGACAGTGAAAAAAGAGGCATTGTAACATTTTCCCATTTTTTTCTTTCACTGAATTACTGGAGTTCAAATCGTGAATATATTTATTTGTATGTATATATGTGAGTGAAGATGAATATACTGATCTATTATTTCTTTTTCTATCAAGATAAGAATTTAACTTTTTTTTATATATATTTCCTGCACATGAATTACATTATTTTACATTGACCTCCTGATGTCTTAAATGATAGGGTGTGTGTGTGTATCTATATATATAATCTTGAGCTGGATAATTATATTCTTTATGTATTATAAAAGGAAATGAGTTGCTATTTCTAAAAAGATTTTTTAAGTAGGTAAAGTCTCAAATATGATAATATAAGGAAAATCAGACCCTTTTACAAGCATTTCAAGTCTTCCTGAGGTATGAATTTCTTCAGCCTCCTCCATCTCATTTTAACATAAAACCTCTGATTAACAGACCACTCCCACTGTTGTTTCAGAGATTTTTTTTATATTTATGCTTGTGATACACTGGAAATGAGTTTTATAAATTGTAGTTTCCCTTTCAAATGTTCCTTCCTTTTAACAATTGATCTATTTAGCCATTAAATAGCTAAAGATGACCATAGTATTCTCAGCCATTCAACCTATCCTTCTCATTTTAAATAAATAAAATGTAGTTTCCACTTATGAGTACAAATGCTCTGATTTGTCTTTTTAAACTAATCAATGCTATTTACAAGACTTTGTTACATCACCCATTGCTTATGAATAAAGTTCTCTTTTTCTTATCAAAGCCTCAAAACATCAAGAAGTAGGTGTAAAAAGTTCATGTCATTCAGTGTGACTGTAAATGAAAAGAAAAAGAACTGATACACAGTTGAATAATGATATTTTGCTAGACTTTTCTGCTTATATAAATCTGGCTTGTTTAGGAAACATTTCTCTCACACATACATTTTATAAGTATTCTTAGTCATTATTTTATTTGTTAAGTCAGTACTGACTACTAAAAAACAAATATTATACATTGTCTGTTGTATTTAAATAACTCATTAAGGTTTATATTATATTATTTACATGTAATATATGTTTTTTACATTTCACTGAATGAGTTTTTGAGTTTTGTGCTTATATATCTTTTCAGGTTATCACCCTCAATTGTAAATGGATAAGATTTGTAATTTATTTTTCTTGTACTTCATAGTCAAATTATTTCATCATCATTTTATATTTGTAAATAAAATGTTTTATGTGTATGCATTTTTTACTTAACTTCTAGAACTTACATCTAATTTTCTATTATTCATTGGGAGAAGACTCAGGCAGATATGCATAAGAATGTTTACATTTAATTTCATTTTAAAAAAAATTCTGAGCCTTCATATTTCAACACTTTCTCCAGTAGAATTCAATTAATCTTGAATCACAAATTCCTGTTTTTGAATGTATGGTAAAACAAATGTTGTTTAATATCTATATTGTTATATCAACAAAAGATATTCACACTTTTTTTTTTAACACAATTTTATTATGTGTGTATTTGATTGTAAATCTGATTTTAGCGGCAATTAAATAATGTATAAACTTTCTGTGTGAAAGAAGCATCTGCCCAGGGGCCCCCAGCATTCATAATCAGGCCCTGGGTCAGTTACACATATTGGATTACATTTGAGAAGTCATTATAGAGTACTCAATTACACAGATGATTTGTTATAGGAGTCCCTCCTTTGGGACTCCTGTTCAGACTGCTCTTAGTGTTACAACCATTTCCAAAATTGTTCTTTATTGTCAACTCCTTCAAGAAATTTTGGAACTTCTCAAGCCCTCCTTTTATTTAATTCATAAAGCTGGATACAGTAATTTGCAGCTCATGAACTATCCATGCCAGTTGATGACTGGGTAAACTGCCTAGAACCTGTAGATTCTAGGATTAGAGAATTCCACTCCTCTCCGAATCTTAGGTCATGTGTTTCCAACCTTTTAGCTTGCCTGGGCTGCACTGAGGATGGAGATATTTTATATGAAGCCGAAGGTTTCATATAAAATATATAATATAGTCAATGCATATGAATAACAAAACTTCCTTTATTTATCATTATATTAAAAAAAGAGGGTAACATAAGCATAAAACTAGCGGAATATTTGACTGTGTTTTTGCTACTATGGCGTCAGTGTTTTGTTCGATGTAAATGGTTGCAATGAGGAATTTGCACATGTGGGGAAAATGCTCATTTCTATTTTTTATTAACAGATTGGTTATCAAATTGTTCGAAAACATCAATTAAAACGTATACATAGATCTAAATAATAAGAATTTTAAATTTAAAATAAGCGAAAAGTGTTGAAAAATCATGTGACCTCAAAACGCTACGTGATTGGTTCTGACGTCACTATGCACCATGCTTCAATGTTTACATTTGTCTAGCGCGAGATTCTACGTTTCCTCCTCTTAAACTAACATTTTAAAATCATATTTTTTTTCTAATTTGGTTTAATTTTTCTAATTTTAGTTTGTGGCTATTGTTTATTCCCCCTTTTTTTTAAATTATATTCTATCGTCGTCTTTATTCTTAGTTTTATTTCTGTTTTGTTTACCATGGCGTTATTACCCGGTTTTGCAAAAGGGCAATCTGACAACCTGCCTAAAATGGATTCATTTGCAGTGTTTTCCTTTTTGGGAAAGAATCAAAGTTTTATGGGAGCAGAAATACGAGGATTTAAAGTTCAGAGGGATGTATATATTTGTTTGCATTTTTAATTCTAGTTATGTAATGTAGATTGTAGAACGCTGACGTGCGTTGTACTTTACACAAACTTTAAAGTTACACATTGTTTATGCGTATTATTAAATTAATATCGTACTCTAAAAGTTTAATAAACAGCTTCTATTATTATTCATTCATAGTACATGTTTAATTTTGTAGAATTAATTAGCTCTGCAACATTACAAGTAGTGTCTGTTATAGGATATTTAGTATTTTTAATTGTGTATTAAAAAGTTGACAGAAATTAAAAACACTACCAAATTTACGAATGTGTTCAGTGTTCTGCATTCATATCATAGAAATATGTGTATTTTAAATGGTAAAGGAATTATAATAAATCTGAACTATGCATGATAATTAAACTTTTGACTAATCACATACTAAGTGGTGCAAAGAAACAAATGTTTACTACTCAAAATAATTTTAAACAATCCTCTAACTCCATAATTTTGTGTTTTAAAAACACATTTTTAAATTAATGCTTTAGTACTTAGAAAGTTACTTTTACTTAGATTTGGACGATAAGGCTATGGAGATAATGCTGTAGGATATGTTCAGGTAAAAAGGGATGGAGACATCTGTACAGTCAATGCAAGGGTGACACCAGAACATAATGTCACAAAAAAGACTTACAGTGTGGAACTCAAGTTGAATGAAAAGGAAGAAAATGTCCTTTCCGTCCAATGCAATGATTGTGCAGCATCTTTGGATGAGTTCCTTTATGTATTATATTTAATTTTATCTAAAAGTTTTAATGATAGTGTGTTTGGGGTAGATACAATAGACCATCCATGGTTAGCTTTCCCCGCTTTAAGTAATTTATAAATAATTAGAAATACTTCCGCAGTTATAAAAAAATCTTTTTAATACAATACTTTATACATTTTATGTAAAAAACTAGCACCCAAAACTAGTGTAAAAAGATTAATTAAAAATAAACTTACAAAATAATTAATATATTTTATGCTTTTGTCACATTTTGCACACAAATTGTATTTATTTTAAAATTTCATCACCTACCCCCAACCCAGCATCTGGTGAATTCCATTGTAACGGACGAAACATTCACGCACAAAATAAATAATAAAAAGATTATGGGGACTACTCTCGATTTGTGTGCACGGCCGCCATCTTGGATTTTTTTCGCGCCAACTTGGCGGTTTTACCGTGTTTTGAGGAGTGGAAAAAATCTCGCCAATGTGTTAAAAGCGGTGTTTTCAAAACGCTGGACTTAGAATTTTTTTTAGCTTTTTTAATAAAAACCACCTTTTTAAATTATGAAACTTAGAAATATTTTTAACAAATCTTGTAATGGTTGGACTTAGATTTTTTTGGGCATTTTTAATAAAAACTACCATTGCAATTTATGAAACTTAGAAATATTTTTACAAAAAAGCATTCAATTATTGAAGGATTTTTAATAAAAAGTATCATTTCAATTTATGAAACTTAGAAAATTTTTACAAAAAAGCATTAATAAAAAGTAACATTTCCATTTATGAAACTTAGAAAATTTTTACAAAAAAGCATTCGATTATTGAAGTTTTTTTCCACACCACCCAAGAGGTAAAACTTCCAAGGCGCGCTTTGTTTTTACGTGGTTTCGGCTGGACCCATAATCCACGTGTATTTTTTATGAAAAATCGTAACTTTTCAAAAAAAATACAATAACATTCTAAATATACAATCGCATTTAAAATCACACAATTACATTTAAAATACACACATTAGAAACATTTTAAATATTTATATTTAAATGCACTTACATTGCCATAGCTGTTTCGTGTGGATCCTCTCCTCTGCTTGTTGTGTGCTCTCCTGGGAGGGTAAACTATCAAGTCCACTAGTTTTTTTATTTCTCCGAGCCAAAGGCCTCTCCAGGAGAGCCGACTGTACCCTTGTTGCCTTCTTTCTGTTGCCGTGTTCCAAGCTGTGCACCGTAGACCCTATTTAGTCCTCTATGTGTTGGCACAATTTCTTCTTACGTGGCACTTCCTACATCACTTGGAGAAAAAGTGTGGTGGGGGCCCTGCGGTTCGTATGGATACATACGAACAGTATTTTTTTTTTTTTTTTAAATATATAATTTTTTTTTTTTTTTTTAAAGGAACAGAAGAAGTGAGCAGAAGCAGGATAGTAATTGAGAGAGAAAGTTAGTGTTGTGTTAGTAGGGCAACTCGGGGGCCTGAGTGTTAGTTATTATTAATAATCATAATAAAACTTGGAGCAACGAAAGAAGGGTTGTTTTGTACACATATAATATTCATACATATATAATATACACACATAATATACATACACATATAATATTCCCCCCTTCCCCCCAGCACTGAAAACTGCACGCCATAATATTACAAATTATTAAAAAATAGACTTTAAAAATTTCCACATACCTTTATCCTTTCCAATTGTCGTCAACAAACGGTACGTCACCTTGCAGTATGTTTTCTGTTCTCTGTCGCTTTTTTTCAGGCATAAGATCTTCAATTCCTTCCGATTCTGGGGTTGGTAGCTCAATCTCCAGAAGTTGTTTCCCCTGTTTCCCGGGACCTGGATAGACGTCCTTCAAGTCCTGTAAAAAATTAAAAATTCGCTCGCCTGCAGAGAGCTCTGTCTGAAGGCGACGTCTTCGGTAAAAAAAGACAGCCATTCCTTGACTGATGCTCTTGGAGTTGCGTCTGGAGCTCAAAGCAAGCTTCAGATGCTTATTTTCGTTTTCCAACGAATTTATCGTGTTTGAGCGATCAGTCCAGCCTACAAACTCACCGATGCTGTGGTTTGTAGTTTTGTGAATAGCTGACGGGAAAAGAACATCAATATTTTCATATTGGCGTGCAGAGTCAGTGCAAATTACCGAGGTGCTCGGGTGGCAAAACCTCTTGACTAAAGGCCATAAATCCTCCTTTTTTTTAGACTTTACACGGAAGAATAGCCCCTCTTTGTCTTCACGACAGTAGATCCCAAAAATGGTCTCTGACATCGGGGCTGTTCTTCTACCCCTGTTATACTTGAGAGAACTTAAAAAGGTTTCGTCGAGCTCTATCGTCTTATGTAATCCCCCAAGTAACTGACTATTATGCGACGCATAAACCTCACAAACTTCCCTACAAAAGAAAAAAAAATCTATCACACTACGTATATGAATTTTGGGTAATCCATTGTACTTCCTCCATTCGCACATGTCCCTGTGCACTTCAGTAACCTTGCGCTTGCGAACAAAGTCAATGATGATACTCAGTATTTCCCTGATGGACAGCTTAGAGTGTTCAAAAAATGTGTTTGACAGTGGGTTAACTGTCACACTACACTTTTTCTCCTTGCACCTCCACCTCCAACCAAACTTCATCCTCGATTCTCGCGAAATTCTCATTTTCGAACCGCATGCGGTGCACTCCATTTCGTCGCTCTCCCGTGGAAGAATATTTAAATCCTGCAAAAAAGAAATAGCGCTCTCATCATTTTCTATAATTCTGTGCTCAGTATGATGAGAAAAACCAATAAGAGATGGATGCATTTTAAGATGCAGATAGATTACTAATCCGGCGGTCTCGAGTGCTGTGATAACCAGAGCGTGCGAATTAGCAAGTGCACAGTAATCTAGGATTACGCAAAATGTGGATTAGTTGAGCTAATTGCAACCCCGACCCCCCCCCCCTCCAATGGGAGTTCAGAAAAATGCCGTCGTTCAATCGACGCGATTTCATTGGTTAACGAAGGTACCAGAACGAAATAATTATCGCCCAGCGAAACGCGCCAAATCGTGGCGGAAAAATCCAAGATGGCGGCGGTGCACACAAATCGAGAGTATCCCCAGATTATGAGATGCATATTAATGCTTCAAAATAGGAGAGTATTATTTTTTCCTGATAAAACCAATTCCTGATAAAAACTAAAGATAAACTTGACAGGTTTCAAAATTTATTTCTGGTGTATTTAAGCTTGAAAAAAAAAATCTTTAATGTAACGGATGCTACATAAAATGGAACATCATTTGTACTATAGCATCATAAGATAAAAAAATCTGTGAATCTATTATGTCAATTTGTTCAAAAATTTTAAAAATAACATCACAAGACATGCCTGTAATTTATCAGAACCTTGACATAAAAAATCAGTCATTTTTTTCTGTAATAAAAAATATTAAAACTATTTGTAACAGATGTTACATATAATACATGATGCTGCAACTGTACCCTTAACTAGGCTATTTATATTCAAAACAGTCACAAACATGCATTTATTTTACTTTTATAGTTTTTACATTAATATTAAATTTACTCCAATTAAATTCAGTGGCATAATTTACGTAAGTAATAAGGTATAAAAATGATAATTTTTCTTGCTAAAAAAACTTACAAATAGATATTTTCCCATTACATCCCCTACAAAACAAACTTAATATAAGGAAAAAGCAATAGTACGTTCTAGTTCTAGAGGTCATAAGCTTTCCAATGATATATAACACTTAATAATTTGTTTAAAATGATTTTCTTTCGTAATGGTTTCATGTTAGGTGGAATTCACCATCTGGAGAATATAACTCATAACAAAACTCGTTGTGTTTACAAATATATTTAAATATTTATTTAAGTGGAAAATGTCAAAACTTGTATTTTAAATTCATATTTGCTGCAATGATTTGGCAAATCATCTGTATCACATTAAAACTCACAATTATAGCTAAATTAAAAAATTATTGAATGAGGATTTTTTTTTTCGTCGCGTTTCATTGCAACTGTCCATGATTTCCTTTTGACATTATCTGTTGGAACACTAAAAAAAAGCTTTCCAGGTGTATTTACCGTTGTGCTTGTGCAGCAAGGTACTAAACAATATTTAAAATTTTCTGTAACACACTTTGACATCTTAAAAATAAAGAAAAAACACTAGATATCAAACTCAAACTACGCAACACAATCCAAACACCGAAGTAAACAAATTCGCCATAGTGCATTGTGACGTCACATGTATCCGCGTAGGAAAAGTAGCGTTTAAAAACAAATTATGTTAACTTTTAGAGTTCTAAAACTAAAAAAAAAAGATGCTTTCGATCATATTTTTCTATTTTCTATATCATAAATGTAAAATAAAAAAACGTGCAAATTCCTCATTCTTAGTGAATTCTTAAAAGTGCTCATCAGTTTTTTTTCTTTCTAATTTTACTCTTCGTTTGCTTCATCTTTGAAAATAGTTGTTCACAAATGTACAGTGTGCAAAAAAGCAATGACAGGAATGAGGCATGATAGTAATCCTGGCTGGGGATTTGAATGCCCATCACCCCCATTGGAATTGTGACTATAATAGGAATCGCACCTGCCGGTGTGGTAGACAAATTAATGATTATTGTACTGATAATGGTATTGATATAGCTTTCCCCCCAACCTCTACCTATTTTGGCTACTCAGGATCACAATCTGTAATTGACTTCACTCTTAATAATATTAACTTTCCTTATGATATAAATACTATTAATGAACTCTCCTCTGATCATAACCCAATTATTCTAAACTTACATACAAATACCCCCTTCCTTCCATCCTCACCCCTACTTCATTAACTGGTCTGATTATACTAAATATGTTTTTAACTCTCCACCTCCTTTCAATAGTGTTACGTTTTTTTAAAACGTTATAACGGGGAGGGTTAAATTAAAATAATTTATTAAGATTGTTAAGCTTACATACATCTTAGAGGTGTTTAAAAAAAAGTTACATGAAACCTATTAAATCACTTGCGTCGTGGTTAGTACCTTTTAAAGATGCGGGTTGTGATAAGCAATAACCCATTAAAATACAATGTCTGGCTCACTGCTGATGCCCCTGCTGTAGAGGGCTGAATCATGAAAATTATTTTAAATTAACTTGAAAATAGTTCACTGAAAAGAAAGCTGAAATAAAAATTACCTAAAAGGAACGAAGAAAACTACGAGGCAACTGAACGACATGACAACATCTATACAAAAAAAAAAAAAACATAATTTATTTGAACGTTGTACGGCCATTAAGATTACTCTGCCTATAGGCACATTACACACTGAGGATCTACTCTCCTCTAATTCTCATCAACAGCACCTTTCACAATATAATTTAATTTAAACAAGTTCGCGTAAGTGGCTGGTAACCAAAAATTTTAATTCATTGATAATTAAGTTAAATAAAATAAAAAAATTTAAGGAAAAACATGTTTAAAGCTGCAGCGAATAAATAAAAAAAAGGGGGACTGTACCGTCTTCAATAGCAGAATTTAAAAGGGAATGGGCCAGCAGGTCTTTCTTCTCTTCCTCAGACATCTAGGGCACGCTCGGGCTAAAATCGAATCATCTCCAGATCCATCTTGCATCTCTCGGCTAGTCGAGTTGAAGGCTCCCCACTTTTCCAAGTCCCCGGTCGAGAGAGAGAGCCCGCCGAAAAAATCACTCCCCCCTCCAAAATTCTCCATTCCATGACCCTCTTACCCCTTTGTATGGCTACTCGTGGGTGAAAATGAGTGCGTCTTCGCTCCTTGATTTTAACAGGGAAATTCGGACCAACAGAATTTGAGGGGCTTGAATTATAATTTGATAGGCAGTATAGTATTTTATTTTCAAACTTTGATCTTGCATCAAATCAGGATTTATTTTCTTTTATTTTAAACTCTGGAACTAACTAGGCGTTTGGCGATCTCAGGCGTATCCATGCGCGTCTGCAGGTGTTTTCGTGACGGAGCGCTGAGTTGCGCGTAAAACCATTTCAATGTCTGTTTTCGAGACATTGAAATAGTAACAATTACAATAGTAACAATAGTAACAATTACAAGGTCATTATTTTCATTTAAGTTGATAAATACACAACTATCAAAAGAACTTTGCCACAAGCCCATTTCCTTTAGCCCCTCTTCCAACATAAGATACCAAAGTCTGCCACTTTGTTTTAAGCCGTCTAACGCTTTATTGAGTTTTAGAACCTTCCCCTTCAAATTTTCATGATAATATTCATTAAAACCCTCCGGCATTTTCATGTAAATTTCCTCATTTAGTTTTCCTTGAACAAATGCCATGACTGCATCCATTTGGTCAATCTCCCAATCATATATAGCTCCATATGCTAACAAAACACGTAAAGTGACATATCGTACTACAGGTGAAAATGTTTCATCATAGTCTATTCCTTCAATTTGTGAAAAGCCTTTTGCCACCAAACGAGTTTTGTACCTTTCAATTTCCCCGATTGAGTTATATTTAATTTTGAAAACCCACTTACAGTCAACTATATTTTTATTTTTAGGTTTATTTACTATATCCCAAGTTTTATTCTTAATGTGGCCCGATATAGTTTCAGCTATTGATTCTTTCCAATGATTTGCATTAACACTATTAAGTGCTTCATCAATGGTTTTAGGTTCAGAAAGAATATCACTAGTCATTGATTTAACATAGCATACATGATCTATATTTGGCATTTGTAAATCTGGCATACCTTTAGTATCAAAATCCTGATATCGATTCGGAAGCCAAAGTAGGTGCAACATTAACCACATTACTTACATTTAAACCATTATCATTATCATCCCTATCATTTATGGCAACTGGGCTTTCTGGTCTAACTCTATCCTCATTATTATCAACTACCTCATGTTGTATATTGCTGATTGGGTTATTTATTGTTTCCTCACTGCCTGAAGAATTACTTCTAACCCTACTTCTCCCACTGAATAAAGACTCATCAAAGAATTTTGATGTTTTACATTCCTTTTGAAAATACATGTCATTTTCCAAAAAATGAACATCTCGTGCATTAGTTATCTCATAAGTCGTAGGATCAATCAAACGATACCCTTTCCTGTCTTGACAATAACCAATAAACATTAGCTCTTTAGCCTTGACATCCCATTTTAAACGTTTTTGTTTCGGTACATGTACAAATGCACGACACCCAAACACTCTAAGATACTGAAGATTTGGTTTTTCCCCACTCCATTTTTCAAAAGGAGTCATATCTGAAACTGCAATGGTAGGAGATATATTTTTGCAATGAGTTGCTGTTTGGATTGCCTCTGCCCAATAAATTTGATCAAGATGAGCATCAGCTAACATTGATCTTGCCCTTTCCACTAAGGTCCTGTTTGATCTCTCCACTACCCCCATTTGTTCTGGTGTATAAGGAATGGACTTCTGATGTTGGATACCTTTAGAGATTAAATAACTATCCATTTCCCCACTTATATATTCGCCTCCATTATCTGAACGTAACGCCTTAATAGATTTTTCTGTCAGCCTCTCAACATGTACTTGAAAATCTTTGAATTTTCCAAAGACCTCAGTCTTGTTCCTTAAGAAATAGACAAAAGTCATTCTGGAAAAATCGTCAATTAGTGTTAGAAAATATCTAGATCCCCCAATGGATGCAATACTCATGGGCCCGCATAAATCCGTATGCACTATTCCCAATAATCCCTTTGCACGCTTAGCTTTTCCCTTTGGAAATGGTATTCTGTGCATTTTGCCTTTAATACATGGTATGCAATCACTAATTTTTCCACTAAAAGGAAAACCTTCTACCATATCCTTTAACCTTATCATGCCCCCTTCGCTTAAGTGACCCACTCTTTTATGTAATAACTCATTAGATGTGCTCCTGGTATTAATTAAAGCCATTTCAGTATGCAAGTCTAAAGAATATAAGTTATCACTAACACCTGTTCCAGTAGCTACTAAGTGATCATCTTTATAGATAAAACACCTTTCACCTGTAAAGGTGGTGATCATTCCAAAATTTTTATTTAGGTACTTAATAGACAGTAAATTTGCTGTTAACTGTGGAACGTGCAAAACATTTCTGAAAGTCACATTTACTTTCTCTCCATTTCTAGATAATGCAAGTATATCTCCGTCCCGGCGTTAGCCACACGGAATTCAACTAATGCCTGGCCGCCACAACACAATCTCCCCAGACGCCGACCCAAAAGATCGGAGGCTAGGTCACATAGACCCCTCGAGTCCATTAAATAGCTACCAAATTTCAAATTAAGATAAAATTAACAATTTAATAATAAATAATAACTTAAATTCCAGAATCCTGAGCCAGTTCCTGTGCTCCGCTTGAACCTAGTCACTGCTTTATCTCTTTAAACTTCAACAACAAAATTTTAACTACAATTTAGTTAACAATTCATAAGTGAACAATTAACTTCATATAAGTATATACATGCATAAAGGCATCTGCCCTTACATAACAAAATATAAGCATTTATATACTGACATAAAAGCAACTGCTTTTATAAAACATAATTTAAACAATTATAAACACATATACATACATAAATTAATATTTGTAAACCACGTATAGCAAACAAATTCACAATTCGCAATATCTGTATTACTTACATTACTTTTACACATTCAGTTATTTAATATTTCAACAATTTCATACAAATTATTCTATTAAATTCAATCAATTTTCAAGTTAATTACTTTTACAAGCCATATAATTCGATATTTAATAGCATACCATATTAATTCATATATTGTTTTAAAACACAATTATAAGTACAAAAAAAAACCTCAACGGGAAAAAAAGGGATGTGAACATCCATCAGAACCCCCACTATATCTTTTATTACTTTTTTACTATAATCGTCAACAAAGAGTTTGTGTTTACTCCAGCTTGTGTAATCTGAGGGAAATCTTTCTCTATAAGCCTGTAGATCGATACATTCATAGATGCAATGCTCTACAGTCTGTTTCTCCCCACACCAACATTTATCATCTTTCTTATGTATTCTGTGCTGGTATTCCGCGTCTGTAATAGCTTGATTTAACTTGAAATCATTACAAAGTCTGTCTTCTGAAACTTCAGGATATATTTCGTACACTCTCCTGCCCTTATCAGACTCATTCCATAACTCCTGCCAATTGGTCATTTCCTCTCTTTTAATCTTTCCCTTAACTCTTTTCTTAGAGTGTTTATAAGTTGTGCCAGCATATTCGAGCTCTGTTGCCTCTTTCGCGACTCTGTCAGCCTCCTCATTTCCCTCTTCACCAACATGCGCTTTAACCCAATGGAAGCTGATATTCATATCTTCATTACTTATAACCTCTTTAATTTTTTCCGAAATTTCGCCTTTATAATTAACCGCCTTTAATGTTTCCAGCGCACTCCTAGAGTCCGTATAGATATCAAAACTCTTAATTTCTTTCATTTTCATAACATCTATCGCAATTTGAATAGCTCTCATTTCTGCCAGATAACAGTTGCTATTTATAATCCTTTCCCTATATATCTCCTTTTCATTGTCTTGCATGTATACCACAACACCAGCTCCCGCGTTTTCCTCAATCTTAGAGCCGTCTGTATATATTCTTACTTGTGTCTTCGGCGTATTATCATACGTCCATTCAATACTCATTAAATCTTTCCATTTTCTTATTCTGCTTGTTCTTACTTCACAATTTTCTCTATTCAATACTTCATCACCTATTTCAATCTCTACACCTTCATCATATATTTTAAACATTTTACAATTTATTCTTGCTTTCAGATGCAGTGGCATACAGCCTGATAGTACATTTAGGGCATCCGTAGACACGGTTCTATAACATTTCGTTATAGCCAACATAAATGGTCTCTGTGTTTGTTTCAATTTTCTATCTATAACTACACCTTCGTTATACCAAATTTCCACAGCATACAGTAGTATTTTCTCAATTACAGTGAGGTAAATTTGTTTTATAATGCTGCCCCGTATTCCCCATGTCTTTTTAATAATTCTCGTTAATTTAAAAAAGAACTTTAATGATTTTTCCTTAACCATATCCAGATGCTGTAAATATTTCAACTTGCAATCAATTAACACCCCTAAATACTTTAATTCTTTATGATACTTTATATTTTCCCCCGCCAGCTTAATTGTTGGTTTGGTTTTGATAATACCTTTACTAGCAATTATTGTATAAGCACACTTATCAATACTGAAATTTAATTCATTCCTATTTGCCCAATCGTAACATCTATCCAATACTTCTCTTGAAATTTCCTTAAACTTATAACTAACCTTACTATTAATCATTATCATTAGGTCATCAGCAAAAGCTTGCATATACCAATTATTACTGTAACTATCAATGTCTAGTAATTCGTTAATTATTATGAGCCACAATATAGGGCCGAGGGAAGATCCCTGAGGGACCCCTACGTTATACTCATGCTCACCACTTCTCATAATAACTTTTCTATCGCTAATATAACTAATTATTAATTTATATAACTTAGGTTCAATCTTTAATTTATTTAACTCCCTTATTACATTACTTCTTCTCACAGTATTAAAAGCATTCTTAATGTCCAATGAAATAAGACAAGTATGTTCATCCCTACTTTTATTTTCATAAATTATTTTCTTGATGTTATTGAGCGCATGAAGAGTGCTCAGGTTCCTTCTGAACCCATATTGTGCTTTCGATAACAAATTGTTTGATTCCAAATGCGTAACCAGCCTGTTTGTAATTATTTTATCGAGTATCTTACCCAGTACAGGTAGCAGACATATAGGCCTATACGAACTCGGAAGTAATGGATCTTTCTCCCCTTTTCTAAAATAAATAACCTTAGCCTTCTTCCATTCCTTTGGAAAGTAGCCATCGTTCAAGCATCTATTAAATATAAATTTCTCTATTACACCATCAATGCTCATTTCTTCCATATCTTGCTCTAACTTTTCCATTACTTTTCTAAGTTCCATTCTAAAACTCCACCATCTCATATTCTTTATCTCCCATCTTGGATCAGTATCTCTTCTTTTACTTACTTTCGATTCATGAACCTGGGGTCAAGCTGACTGTTACAGCTTATGGTTTGGATAAATTAACGGCACCTCTGCCTGTTTCAAAGATAAAAGACGAACATTTCACGCACTTAAAAAATATTCAACTAGCTGATCCAAATTTCAACACGCCGAATAAAATTGATATGATTCTCGGATCAGATATTTTCTTTTCGATGTTACTTCCTGGTCAAATAAATTGTTCTCAAAGTAATTTAATTGCACAGAATTCGATTTTTGGTTTTCTGGTTTCTGGTAAATTGCTTGACACAAGCACAAATGCCGATTCAATATCTAGTTTGCATATTTACGAAATAAATATTGAAACGGAGCTTAAACGATTTCCGGAGTTAGAAGATGTTCCTAATTCTAAAAATATGATGCTTACTCCGGAAGAACAGAATGAAACAAGTTCGAAAGAAATCGAGGATGAATTGAAGACTGAGCAAAGAGCTGACCCAATATTTACCCATCACCTCCACACTTCAAATATTTTAGTAGATGAGTTTTTCGAAAAATTCTCTTCCTTGGCTAAAATAATTCGCATTCTAGCTTACTGCCAAAGGTTTATTAAAAATTGCAAAAGATCCGCAGAAAATCTCCAAGATCAATCTACGACACTCACCTTTTCAGAAATCAAACAAGCCGAAGAAACAGTTATCCGTTCTATTCAAAATAGCTATTTTCATAAAGACATAAAATGCATCAAAAATCAAGAACCCGTACCAAATAAAAGTCAATTACGCTCCCTTTACCCATTTGTAGACGAAAACGGTCTCTTACGGGTGGGAGGTCGATTACAGAACTCTCAACTACAATTTAATCAGAAACATCCTGTTATTCTGCCGTATCAACATAAGTTCAGCGAACTTTTCATCAAAGAACGGCATGTAGCCTATCTACATGCTGGCCCAACATTGTTAGCGCACATCATACGGCAATCATACTGGATCATTGGTGGAAGAAAATTAATTAATAAATGTATAAACAAATGCTTAAAATGTCACAGATTCAAGAATTCCACAAAAACACAACTGATGGGTAATTTACCTAAGCCTCGAGTAACTCTGGAACGACCTTTTTTCTACTGCGGCATTGATTACGCAGGTCCAATCTCCATAAAATTTAGTAAAGGTCGAGGTTCTAAAACTACCAAGGGATATATAGCTTTATTCATTTGTTTATCGACTAAAGCTGTGCATCTTGAAGCAGTCAGTGATTTGACAGCTGAATCATTTATAGCTGCTCTTCGCCGTTTCAGTGCTCGTCGTGGTGCCCCTCGCCACATTCATAGCGATAATGCTACCAATTTTGTGGGTGCTCGACGAAAACTCAACGAAATGCAACAAATGTGGCGCTCTTTGCCTGAAAATGAATCAATTGCTCACCATCTAGCCAACACTTCTATCGAGTGGCATTTCACTCCACCTGGTTCTCCTCATTTTGGAGGAATTTGGGAAGCAGGAGTGCGCTCAATAAAATTTCACCTTAAAAGAGTGATGGGAGAAACTCTCCTAACGTTTGAAGAATTATCAACTCTACTCAGCCAGATAGAAGCTTTACTAAATTCACGACCTCTTACATACATTAAGAACTCGGATATTGACTCTATTACCGCACTTACTCCATCCCATTTCCTTACAGGAGATATGCTCACTTCTGTACCTGATCAACCCTTCTCTTCTCCACCACTAGCTAACAGATGGACGCTCGTCCAAAACATGAGAAGAGGTTTCTGGAAACAGTGGAGGCATTCTTATTTGCACTCCCTACAACAGCGGAAGAAGTGGCAGTCCTCGCAGCCGAATCTTAAAGAAGATGACATCGTACTTATCAAAGATGATGCTCCTCCAGGTTCCTGGCAACTAGGAAGGATCCTAGAAACTCATCCGGGCAAGGACAATCTTGTTCGAGTCGCTACAGTTAAAACTCAAAACAACGTTGTAAAACGTTCAATCACCAAACTTTCTCCTCTTCCTTTATATCAGAACTAAGGTCCTGATAGGGTGGGAGAATGTTCCACCCACACCCCTCTGTGCTTCCAGCAGGAGGCGCTCGCTGACTCTTATCTCCAGCTCCGGTCATTGAACTTGAGTCCCCTTCGAACACTTCACTAGAAGACCTCTTTGTCTCTAGACGCAACTTCTCACCGCTCCATACGGAGCGTCTTATTTTGTCACCGCAACCTTTTACTATGTTAACGCAAACTCAATACTTAAATTGTAAATATTTTTTGTAAATATAACTTTTCGTAATTTATCTCAGTTTCCTTTTTAACGCTAAGCACCGCACCAACAACCAATCGCAACACTAATTATAATTTAATTTAATCTAACTTAAAATTTTTTTTTATTATTATTATTATTATTATTATTTATTTATTTTATTCACATTATCAAATCTGCTGTAATCTTGCGAACGGTAAGGGCGCTTTTTCATTTACCGACACGACGACGACAATATCGACCGATACATAACCCGACGATTAATACGGTATCGTGTCGGCTAGTTAACTACTTTTTCATTTCACCGATATCGTTTCCGGAGAACGTTCATTTTCCATTTTCCTGCTCATTTCATTTCTCGACTGTAGTGTTCCAGTTTTGATTCCGACTTTTGTTTCCCGCCTGACCTCACCATTTTTTTTACCCGTCTCGGAATGCGCCATCTTGAAAGAAGAAAGTTACCAGTCCTGATACACCCGTATTCAACTCCAACTATTCAAGAAGTGATTCAACTTTTAATAAATGTAAGCGACAGTCATCAAAAAAATTCATTTCAAGATAACAATTATGATTTTCGGGTGAACGCCGAACGTTGCTCGGAAATCAAATAAGCTCATATAAGCTAAATTTCAAGTTCACATTCATTCTTAAAAAAGTTCTTATTTAGTATTGTATTTTATGCCACAAAAGTTGGTGCTTTAAGCAGGTCAGTTACTATATTATTCTTTTTTTTTAATTTCTAGTATTGTAAAAGTAAAAGCAAAATGAACACTGCCAAAATAAATGTCGAACATGGTGATAATTACGAAATATTTCAGGAAAAAATTAAAAATCGGAAAAAAAATTTAATTTAAGTAGTGAAATGATCATATAAGTCACCAATATGTAAATCTTTCAGCTATCCTTAATCTTTCTATTTTAGCATTCCTGTCCTATCGCCATCCTAGTTAATTTTGAAGAAGTGAAATTTTGAGTGTAAGTGAAACTCACCTAATTTTTTACTTTTGAAGCTTACTACATTTTATATGAAAAATACTATGTAGGGTAGGTGGGGGGCAAAGGTTTGCAGTTTTGAGTTTTGGGTTTCTTACGGGCCTCCTTTAAATCCTATCGCCCAAAAAAGTCACTTGTATTGTAGTTGGGTATCCCCTCTACCTTCTATAAAATAATGAATTTTTTCCCGAAAGATTTAGTCACCGAATTTTTAATTTTACCAAAACACCTGTTTGCGAACCTTTGTCCCAATCGGTGGGGCAAAGGTTCGCACTGAAAACCCGTAAAAATTAAGCAAATTAAGGGAATGGGGGACATTACAAAGCAATTTTTGAAATTTTTACCTCAGAGATATGAAATTGGGCATAAATATTCATTAAAGTAAAACTATTTCAAACATCTTATAAAATTTTATAAATATTTAAAATTTTATTTTTTATATTTAAAAAATTGAAATTTTTATTATTTTTTTTTAAATGCTCCTTGCGATCCAATTTTTAACCTTATCCTAATTTTGCATTTAGATTGCTTATACATTTTGATCAGGGTTATGTTTTGATTTGTGCTTTCGTTGAATAATTAATTTTTAGGAAATATTTTTATGCTTGTACTCTGAATTCTCGTGAAATTTTTGTACTTTTCCACGCTTAAGTTAAACTTTGATAATCTGAATGATGACGAAACCTGAAATGGATACATAACTGTATTTTAATGTATAAGAGGAGTCTTTGTAATAAATTTTATAAAATTTCGTCAAAAATTGTGACGCAAGGAGCATTTCAAAGACTTGCAAATCTGGAAATTACTCATTTAGAGCTTTTTTCCCTAACCAGACCTTCGAAGTTTATAATGTCTTGTAACAACATTTAATTCTTTTATCTTGTAAAATAGGTCTTTGTTCAGAGCTATTTTATTTTTGTGTTGTACTAATTTATTTTATTTTTAATTTATGGATTTTCAAGCATTTTACAAAAAAATTTCTGATTAAAAACAGGCAGTTTTTATCAAAAACCATAATTTTTTTTCAAATTACAAAAATATGAATTCCCATTAATCAGGGCCCGACTTAGCCTAATTGGGGCCCGGGGCAAAAACTTCTTTCGGGGCCCCCCTCTGCTTCACTACTTTAGTAATGAAGAACTTAATACTTAATACTAAACTTTCTATTCGATTTGGGGGCCCCCTCTGATGTAGGGGCCCGAGGCAACTGCCCCGTATGCCCCTGCCTTAGTCAGGCTCTGCCATTAATAATAAAAGACGTTGTTAATAAGGATTCCTAATGAAAAGAGGACATGAAACAAATGTTAATAGTTAGAGGGGCAAAGGTTTGCAGATGGGGCAAAGGTTTGCACTGCGAACCTTTACCCCATGACTAGCGCAAACCTTTACCCCATTTCGTGCTGGTTCTGTTTCTGCAGAATGGACGCCATTGTATTTGAGTTAATCCAAAACTTAAGGTAGGATTTGAAAGGTTATTTACCACCCTAACATGCGAAAATAAGCCCAAAACAGTTCGTGAGTTTGAGTGATGCTCAAAATTACTCAAAAGTTGCAAAAATTACATTAAAAGAGACGAAAATAAACTTACCTCATTTTCTCTGCAAGAGGGGGTCTTAACTCCAACATTTTTTTACGAGGCAACTGACTGGAAGTAGAGGAATGCACTGCCTACCCTATTCTTCCTAAAACTCTTCCCGGTCATTTTAAAATGTATGTGCGAACCTTTCCCCCCCCCCCCCCACCTACCCTATATATGAAAAATACTTACGCGGTAGGTTGGAATTGTTTGCATATTAACGACTTGACGGTATTATAACATTTAATATCATCTTCACTTATGTAAAACAATATGCTTTTCGCTTTATCTCCGAGAAGGTTGATCAAAATTTCTGCTTTATACTCTTCTGGTACGTTTTTAGTTTTAAAGGCCCTTTCTCAAGTTCTAAAAAACAAATTAAAGTTTTGTGGTTTTTCTGGAATAGAAATTGTTAAAGTACGTATACTGTGAATCAATTTTTCTAGGTTACATGAATTAGACACTAGACAACTAGACACAGTGTCACTGCTCGAACCAGCGAATTCATTTCGATCTGCCCTTTCATCCCTAACTTTCTCTAATTCAACCTGTTTTTCTAATTGGGCAAGTTTAATTTTCTCTAATTCAATTTTTTTGGTTTTCTAGAGCTAACTGCTCTTCCCTCGCTCTACTTTCGTTTTCGATTTTCGATTGTCTGTCGTCAATTATGGACGTTAGTAAGTATATAACATGTTCAGGGTCATCTTTAAATGCTTTACATCCTTCAATTCTATCCTTTAATTGTACCACTGTCAACCCAGCAAGCAGGTGGTGTTTCCTCAATTTCACTTCGTAAATTGACTAAATCTTCTTTCTTTGAATTTTTATACATTTTTATCAATCATTTATATTCGCTAGCAGGTAAATATAAATCGAAGTTCGCCTACCTGTTTTCACTTGAGCCGGAGCCAGTCCTAGTTTAAAATCGAAATATCCACGAAGGCATAAAGTTCATTATGGCCAAGGGTTCATCGCGGCCTGACCCCCACTGTCAGATCCGGGAGTAGAAACAAATTCCAAATGTATGTCCAGGGGTAATTTAAAAGACTAAACGTTCGATTACAGACTAATATTTATTAAAGATTAGACATGTCAGCACATCACATGAAACTACAATATAACATAAAACGTAAACTCGAACACTGATATAGTTCTAGCTTTGGTATACGGCCCGCTATGTCCGCCTACGCCGGCTTCCACTCGCCAGTGTTGCCAACCTTTTCAAAGCGCCTCCCCCTAGCGCCATCTCGAAATCCCCCTGTTTTCCCCTAGCGCCATCTCGAAATCCCCCTGTTTCCCCCTAACACCAACTTGAGATCCCCTAGACCTTCCTAAAAGAAATTCTGGTTCCAAATAGGCATCCTGTTTGAGAGATAAATTGAAATAAATAAAAAAAAATACACACTTACATAATGAAATGGAGGTATATTTATATTTGACATATGTATGGAACTTATAATCTAATAAAAAACGCGTCTCGATTGTACATTACTGTCGATTTTTCTAATTTTAAGTTTCGTCGATGTCAGGATAATTATAGAGTATTTCATCAAAGACATCGGCCTGGATCTCATTTTGTGCTTTACTATTGCCTGCATTTTTAAAGTCATATATATTGACGTTGAACAATTTGAGCATACGGATGGAAAGAACGAATTTGACACATGAACCGCAGTTCTTTTGTAGAGTAAACCTCACCATCATAATAATTTGAAGTACTTCGAGGGACAACTTATTCCGTAATTTATTTTTAATTACTTTGTATGTCGAAAAAGTACGTTCGACACTTGCGGTTGAAATTGGTAGTGTTATTAGCGCCACTGAAAATTTAGCGATATTTTCAAATCGCTTTTTCCCCGCAGAATCACAATCTTCAAATACTTCTGAATAAAATTCAACAGAATTAGCTTCATTTGGCCACGATTTATTTTGCAATTGATTCCATTCTGACTCTACATCACTTTTATTGCCGTATAAGTGAGTTCGATGGAATTTCATAAAAATGTTATTGAGACTGGGTTTCACTTGAGATAATGCAACTTTAGGATGAAGATTGGACATCAGTTCTCAGAACAGATTGTTCTCAGAACAGAAAAGTTATCTGGTAATCGTTTTTGAATTTCTTGAGCCAAAGTACACAGAAATTTCTTACATCTCTCTTTGACATCTAATAATTCTTTCTCCTTGATATTTTGTGCAATAGAATGAAACTCAAAGCCAAAATATATCGCTGATGTATGCATTAGATGGGACTGAAAATCGAAATCCGCTAATTCGCTGTCACCCAATTTCTGTAGACTAGATGGCACAACGAGTTTTTGAAGCAAGCTTTTGAACATCAGAAATAGGTCTTCGAGCAATTTAATAGGTTCCACGTGATCGCTTTGGAAAAGTAAATTCAGTTGGGTTATACTTTTTAGTTCAAATTTTAAAAAAACCAAAAAAGCTTTGAATGGTAATCTTTTCATAATGTCGTGCAATTGTTCAGCCATATAACAGCTGTCTTCCGATTTAGCAATTGAAAATAGCAGTTCTAATTCTTCCCACTGCAAGCCAACGAGTCCCACTAAGACCTTGGATTTTTTTTTTTTTTTTTTTTTTTTTTTTTTTTTTTTTTTTTTTGCTTTCCGTTACCATTTATGGTTTCATACAGCAACTTATATTTTTCCAACCGTTTAGGGCTGTAAGAAAACCAGTTGTGCTTTCTTCGTACTAGAAATTCTAATTGGCGAGGCAATGTCTCCGCTGCACACAAATGAAGCGAATGGCAAACACATTTCATGACGACTACGGCGCTTATCTCGCTTTTAAACAAAGCAGTGACTGAATTATGTTTGCCAACCATGACATTCGCTCCATCGACGCCGATCCCGACCATATGTTTTCAACCCTCAAACCATCTTGTTCTAATTGAACTTTAATGGCACTGTGCACTGTTTTTGCATCAGCATCGATTATTTTAATTAATCTGTAGAAGGTTGTGATCACTTGTCTTTTCTTCACCGAAAAAAAACGAATTTATCTTTATAATAATTATATTCGAATGAAATATGCAGAATTTCCGGAAAGACCACAAAAGAGAAAAACTGAAAAACACAGTAAAAGTAACACAAAACAGTCGCCACTTGCTACGACCCGCGTGTCGTGATTGCCGCGCAAAATGATAAAATTTGTTTACGGTTGTATTTTGACTGTTTATTTTATTTCGTTTTAATGAGAGAAAGTGGCAGTAAACTTCAAAATTAACCTGATTAAAATTGAACTGAAGAGTTAATTTCTAATATTCTTATAATGAACTTTAAATCTACGCTCCTAAAAACCCCCATAATAAAGTCCTCCATAGAGAATTCCCCTAAAAAAAGGGAACTTCTAAAAAATGCGCCAAAAATGTACCCCCTAGAAAATGCCCTAAAAAAATGTTCCCCCCTCAAAATACCCCTAACAAAATGTGGCCCCCTAAAAACACCCCTTTTCATCTAATTTACCCCCAAATTTAGGGGCAAAACCCCCAAGTTGGCAACACTGCCACTCGCCCACTGTCCGGATGCGTAGACGTTCACTCTGGTCGCTGCATACAGTGCCCGCTGGTGGATTTTTCCACTCTACACACACACACACACACATATCTATACTTATATATAAAGAGAGAGCGATTTTGTACGTGGAGGGTAATCTTCAGAACCACTGTACCTATTTGAAAAATTCTTTCACTGTTTGAAAGGTACAGTATTCCAGATGGACATAGGCTATATATTATGTATATCTGATCAGTAGAAATAAAGTTCGGGGCTTAATCCTAACAATCTCCATTGTTACCGCTACTGTCCTCTACCGCTTTTTGTGCCGAAGTCTTCAACGATCCTTAGCGTGGTGCTATCGCGGTGGGCTTCTGTTCTGACGCTAGCGGTTCGAACCTAACCGTTCTCCGGCACGCCTTTTTCTTTAAAAAAATTTATTTTAATTATTAACTAGCATAAAATTAATTTAAGGTATTATTTAGTTTATTATAAAGGTAAAAAAAGGTTTACAATTTATTGGCTATCAACTGGAAATTTATTGGTATAATATTTTGTTCAACCCGGACAAAGTCGGGACGGGCCGCTAGTATATATATATATATATATACACTCATGGACAAAAAAATTAGCGCACCAAGAAGGAGTCGTCAAAATGAAGCGAAATTTTACATACGTAATGACTACTTTGATATAAGTAAACGATAAGAAAATCAAAGAAAAAGGATAATTTATTTCAGAGAAAAAGGCAAACGAACAGAGGAGTTAATATTCCGTTGGACCCCCTCTAGCGCGAATGCACGATGCGATACGATCGGGCAATGAGTCATACAAGTTCTGTATGATGTCTTGAGACATTTCGTTCCATATTTGCTGTAACCTTGCCTCTAGTTCGTTCAAACTCGTGGGATGCCCAACTCGTCGTCCCAAATGATCCCAGATATGCTCGATTGGAGACAAATCTGGGGATCGGACAGGCCAAGGAAGGGTAGTAACAGTGCGGAGACAGTCTTGTGACACCCTTGCCGTATGAGGCCGAACATTGTCTTGTTGAAAAATGGCTCCTGGGAGCCGTTGCATGAGTGGCAACACATGTGGTTGTAGGATTTCATGAACATACCACTGGGCTGTCATGGTGCCACGGAACAATACTAGGGGTGACCGTGTATTGTAGGCAATGGCACCCCATACCATCACACCAGCTGTGGGAGCGATGTATCGCTGTACAACAAAAGGCAGGATTGAAGCGTTCACCACGGGCTCTCCATACACGAACACGATTGTCATCACTGCCGAGATTGAATCTGGATTCGTCGCTAAAGACGACCTGGTTCCATTCCGCTGCAGTCCAGTTTCCTCGTGCGAGGCAAAACTCCAGACGGAGACGTCGATGGGTGGGCGTCAAGGGCAGCACACGTAATGGGCGCCGCGATACCAATTGTCCTTCAGCCAGGCGCCTTCGTATGGTTCGAGAAGACACAGATGTCCCTAGTGAAGGTGCTACCTGTGCCTGGATGGCGGCCGATGAAGCAGTTGGCTGTACGCGTGCATTTCTTACGATGTGGCGGTCTTCTCGACGACTGGTCTGTCGAGGGCGTCCTGAGCCTGGTCTTCGTGTACATGACATCTCTCGGGTCCACTGGTCCCAACACCTCCTCACAACACAATCAGAGCGGCCTAATTGACGAGCTACTCGACTAGCTGACCACCCAGCTTCCATCATCCCGACGATTCTCCCCCTCTCAAACTGCGACAACTGCTTATATTGTCTTCGAACACGGCGTAATGGGATGTCTATCTCAGCTCTTCCTTTGTAAATGATTCAGCACACTCAAACAAGCTTTGGTTACCTGTTTTATACTCCACAGAGTACGATGTTCAACGCCCTCTACCGGCTATACGTAATGCGCAATCACGCTGCATTTCTAATCATTTGCATACCTCCCCGACGTGTACCTTCATTGTAAGTTTCGTTACGATCCCGCAATTATTTCTTGGTGCGCTAATTTTTTTGTCCATGAGTGTATATATAATTTATACATATATATATATATATATGTATATATATATATATATATACAGTCAAACCTCGCTAACTCGAACCTCGATTTCGCGAATTTTTCGATATCTCGAAGAAATAAAAATTCCCTTCAAATTTCCTATGCTTCAATGTTAAAAAAACCTTGATTTGGCGAATTTTTTTTGGCTCATCCCTCGATAACTTGAATTTTTTCCATGAATGGAGGAAAAAATTTCATATGCAGTGCAGTGAATGGAGGAAAAAATGCATATGCAGTGACCATCGATCCTTTATTTTATTTTTTCTCCTTTTATTCTCCAAGGTTACTTTCTAGAGGGGTTGGGGTGGTTTTAACAAAACAGGAAATTAAGGCATGGACAAAAATCAAGAGGTGGGTGGCTTCCAAGAAGATTGTAGAATTTCTTATCATTGCAACAAGGAGTGTAAGAAAAAAAAATTACAGGTGTGAATGCATGCCTGTGCTGTCTTGCATTCAAGCTAGAGCCTCAATGCTCATACACCTCGATAACATGGAATTTAATGACTTTGTCATCGTAGATGATACGGTAATAGTGTGTGGTCAGTGGGAGGACAATGACATCATCCGTCAGACGAAAACTCTCATCAATTTCTTTGGTGGATGAAATTTATAAAATGAATCTTGTTGCAAGGTGCAGAAAAGTTCAGGCTATCGGAAAATGGCATTTTTATTAGATTATCATCATTTATGTAGCTGTAAATACACTGCTGGCCACCCAAATTGCAACACCAACAAAGGCGAGATATCACAACAAAATTTATTTTGTAGATAACATGTTTACCAAGTATCAAATGATTAAATTTATAGACTTCTGTGAAGTGTGGTTCCTGCCAAAATCAGTGGCCAGAGTAGCCGCCATTGTTGGAGATCACCGCTGCCACACGCCTCGGCATTGATTCAAAGAGACTTTGGATGAGTTCTTGGGGTACAGCAGACCAAGCAGCTTCCACACGTTGCCAAAGTTGATCTGCTGTGGCAGCTGAGGATGGAATCTGGGTCAATCGTAGAGCAACCATGGACCACATGTTTTCTATCGGCGAAAGATCCGGAGAGCGAGGCGGCCAGGGAAGCAATTCAATCTGGCGATTGACGAAGAACCGTTGGACAATGAGTGCCACATGTGGTCACGCATTATCCTGTTGAAATATGGCTGTGGGCAAGCCCTGAAGGTAAGGAAGGCCAACTGGCTCCAACACCCCGGAGATGTGGTGCTGGCTGTTTAAAGTACCGGCAATGCGTACTAGAGGTGTGCGAGAGTGATATCCAATACCGCCCTATACCATAATACCCGGTGCAGGACCAGTGTGGCGGTGCATAACGCAGCTGTTCAGCATCCTCTCTTCACGGTGTCTCCAGACTCGAATGCGACCATCGTGGTGTTGCAGACAGAAGCGTGACTCGTAAGTAAAGACAATTTCATTCCATTCTGCCGTCCACATCCTTCTGTCATCGCACCACTGGCGGCGGAGACGTCTGTGGTTCTGCGTCAAGGGTAGACAAAGCAATGGACGTCTTGCGGACAGACCACTCTGCTGTAAACGGCGTCGAATGGTACGCGCAGACACTGAATGATGCGTTACAGACTGCATGTGCTGTGCTATGGTTCGTGATGTGACTGAGCGATCCGTCACTGCCATGCGCACATTTTGCCTGTCATCACGTGAAGTGGTGCGCTGAGGTGGATGCGATCGAACACGCCGGTCCGTCGTACCCTCCTGCATCCAACGATCACATATCCGCATTACAGTTGTTTGGTTTCGTCCAACACGACTACCGATTTCCCTGAAAGATAATCCACAATCTCGGTAGGCCACTATCCTTCCTCTGTCGAACTCGGATACTTGATCAAAAGATGATCGCTGTTTTCGACGAGGCATAATTGATCGTTTTTTTGAAAAAACCACAAGAAAAACACAATTGCCGAACTTGAAATCGTCGAAATCTCCAAGCCTTAAATAGCGCTTTGAAGTGACGCCGCAGGCGCGCGTGATGTGCGTCTGCGCTGAAATTCTAATCATTTGCATATCTCACCTCCGCTAATGCATGTTGTAAATTTCATGTTGTTTGCATGTATCCTTCAGGGTGTTGCATTTACAGTGGCCAGCAGTGTATATACACACATATATATTATATGTATACATATATATATATATATATATATATATATATATATATATATATATATATATATATATATATATATATATATTGTGATATCTTCAGACTCCGGGTAGCTAAAAATGTTCAGAGTCAGTCTACTAAATTAAAATACAGTTTTATTAAATTTTAGTCGGAAACTTTTTACACAGGTGTTGATCTATTACACTATTTACACAGGTGTTGATCTACCTCTAGACATAGAGGGAACTGGCCTTCGTAATAACCAAATGATATCGATGATAAGATGCACGTACAGTCACAGCGGAACTAGAAGGTCGGTACACAGCCTCTAGAGCGTACAGCTCTGAAAATAGAATAACGAAGCCTGTAGAGCAGGATGCTCTGAGATAGCTATACTTCAGGGTGAAGTATTCGTTGACGAGAGCTTCGAGCGACTGCTCTGAAAATAGAATCACGAAGCCTGTAGAGCAGGATGCTCTGAGATAGCTATACTTCAGGGTGAAGTATTCGTTGACGAGAGCTTCGAGCGGCTGCTCTGAAAATAAGTCAGGATCAAGTCGGTCGCTCCAGGACAACGTAGACGATAGGTGCTCTCTAGATGAGAGTCTCGACCAAGTCTGTCCAAAAACTGGATTTTTTTGGCGGCGTTGGCAACCGTGCTTCCGGTCACGTGACTGCACAAGTTTTGGTTGGCTGGCACTATTTTGTGACGTCATGTCCGTTGGCTGTGATTCGCCTGACCACGAGGCCATGTGTTCGGTTCCCATGATTCAGCTGATCTGAAAATCATTAGTTCACGTCGAAATAGTCATTAGTTTACGTCCTCCCAGGCCCGGCGGCTAGAAGCAACACCATTCTTTGCGTGCAGACACCTTGACGCTGAAAGATAGAACTGTTCGCTGGTCACCTGCTGTGGGAGGTCCGGCTGTCTGGGTGATTTATTCGGAAGGGTCGTAACGGATTCTTACAACCCCTCCCTCCTTGAAGGAGATTTTGGCATAATGGCAAAATCTGAAAATCACGGTTAGACACAGCTCACCTGATACATCATTAGAGGCAATGCATTTAATTTACTACACCGTTAATACATTTATTCTAATACATTATAATTACTAGGTTACCTAACACATTAATACACTAAGTTATTTACACAATTCATTAATTATTTTTACACTCTACATTAATTTATTTACAACATTACGCCTGACTTAAGGTTTCTATTCTGCCATGAAACGGCTTAGGCAATCGGCATGACCTATCAATTTACCAGATTTGTGGACAATTTGATAATTGAAAGGCTGTAAGGCAAGAACCCATCTCATAAGCCTTGGGTTATTTCCCGCATTCGTCTTAAGAAAAACGAGCGGATTATGATCCGTCTCGATGGTGAATCTCTGCCCATCCAGGTAATGTCTTAGTTTCTTTATGGCGTATATTATGCCTGCGCACTCTTTTTCGGTGGTGCAAAACTTCTTTTCTGCATTAGTAAATTTTTTACTAAGGTACAACACTGGATGGTCAGTATTCTCCGGTCCCTTTTGTGCCAATATTATACCGATACCAATGTCGGATGCATCGGTTTGCAGGATAAATTCTTTGGCGAAGTCCGGGGCGTACAAAACAGGTTTCTCATTTAGTTTCGTTTTCAACTCTTGAAACGCTGTATTGCACTCCTCCGACCATTGAACCCTCTCTTTTCTGTGTTTTCCTTTTAACGCCCGCGTCAGCGGCTCAGCTATGACCGCATAGTTAGGAATGTATCTAGCATAATAACCACTAAGTCCAAGGAACTGTCGGATTTGGGTCTTATCCCGCGGTGTAGGAAAATCTACTACTGCTTTAATTTTTGCTTCGGTCGGCGTCCGACGTCCTTCTCCCACCATGTGTCCCAAATACTTAACACAACCTTGTGCGAATTTGCACTTGGAAGGTTTGATCGTTAGCCTGGCAGAAGCTATTTTCTTCAAGATCATATCTAGATGTTTTAGGTGATCTTGCCAATTTTCAGAGAATATGGCGACATCGTCCAAATATGGAACGCAGAAATCGTCACATCCCTGAAGTAGCTGCGCCATAAATTTTGAGAAGCAATAGGGCGCATTCACTAACCCGAAGGGAAGGACTAAGGGGCGATATGTCCCAAAAGTAGTCACAAAACTCGCAAGTCTTTGCGCCCTAGCGCTCAAGGGGATTTGCCAATAACCCTTAGTCAAATCGATTACCGTAATAAATTTAGCGGCGGCCACTTTCTCGATACGGTCATCCATGTTCGGTAGTGGATAATACTCTGTTCTGATAACGGAGTTAAGGCGTCTGTAATCCACACATGGGCGAGGCTCTCGACCTGGACTTTCGACTAATATCATTGGAGAGGTATAATCCGACTCTCCAATTTCGATGATTTTTAGATCTAACATTCTTTTAATTTCGGTTTTTAGGATCTCATTTTGCCGCGGTGAAGTCCTATAGGGTTTGGATCTAATTGGTTTGTCACTAATGAGCTCAATATCATGCTCAATTAGATGCGTTCGGCCCGGATCGTTCGAGAATAATTTCTGATGGTTTTGTAACAACTCACCTAACTCTAGGATTTGTTCGGGAGTACATCTCTCTTCTAACATGCTACCCTTAATAATCTCCTGGTAGTCGAAAATATTCGGGCTTGATACAGGGTATTGGATCTCTAGGTCAGTTTCGCTGTTCTCATTTGTAATTTCTTCGCACATAATTAAATTTACACATTCCATACGTTGGTGGTATGGTTTTAATAGGTTTACGTGGTACACCTGTACCTTGTCAGTCTTCCCCGGCATTTTTACAATGTAATTTGTCTCTGACAATTTCTTCTCAATTTCTCCAGGTCCCACCCACTTAACGGCAAATTTGTTTGCGGGGCAAGAGGATAAAACCAAAACTTTCTCCCCAACTTTAAACTCTCTCCTCACTGACCCTTTATCATAATAAGCCTTCCTTTTAACTTTGATCTCCCTTTCGGTTTCGGAAGCGATCTCCTGACAGTTCCGTAGCCTGTTCATCAGCTTGAAAACATACTCTGTAACCACATTAGTCTCCGGCGACTTCCTACACCATTTTTCAAAAAGTTGTGTTTCCGGCACCCTTAAATTCTTCCCAAATATCAATTCCGCCGGACTAAATCCAGTTGATAAATGTGTGACATTTCTAAGAGCCAACATGGCTGAGGGTAATCCTACTTCCCAATTTTCTTTTGCTTCAAGGCAGATAACTTTCAGGAGCCGTTTAATGGTGCGGTGAAAACGCTCAACGGGATTGCTTTGCGGATGAAATATTGAGCTTCTCGTCACCTTAATTCCGAATTTCTCCAGAAACGTGGTCGTTAAATTGCTGGTGAAATAGGTAGCATTATCTAATTGTAATTCCTTCGGGAACCCTATCCGACTGAAAATTTCTAACAGAGCCCCCGTCACATTTTCAGAGTTTACAGCACTCAAAGGTATGGCTTCCGGGTACTTGGATGCCATGCACAACGCAGTTAAAATATATCGATTTCCCTTTGGAGAAATCGGCAATGGACCCACAATATCCACGTTAATTTTTGTGAAAACCTCCGTAATTACTGGGACTAATTTAAGCGGGGCTTTCTTTTGTTCTTGTGATTTCCCTATTCTTTGGCAGAGGTCACACGATCTAACAAAGTCCTCACACTCTTTTATGCACTGGGGCCAAAAATAATATCTCAATAATTTGTCTTTACTTTTTGACATTCCCATGTGCGATCCGATGCCATCATGGCATAAACTTAAAACTTTAGACCTGTACTTAGTTGGTATAATCAATTGTTTTCTTTCCTCCCCTCTGTGATCTCGCGATTTCCTAAAAAGTAATTCGTTTTCGACCACAAATTCCAGGGTTTTCTGTTGCTTAACTTTTTCCCAAATAGGTGCAAGTTCAGGACAATTTTTTTGGTCTAAAGCGAAAGTGTCGGCACTCACTTCCCCTAATGAATCGTCAGTTTCTACCACTACCGGTAATTCTATATGTTCTAAGTCATCCGGCGAATTAACGTCGGACTCTGGCGACTCCGTTAGTCGTTCGACCGCTTTCCCGTTCTCTGCAGAATTTCCCGTTTGAATTTCCTCCTGCTTACCTCGACTTCGGGTGACTGCATTAACGCTAGCTGGTTTTAATTTTTGCGCTTCTATCAGCTCCTGAGTGGCATTCCCCAGCAAGTAGTGGTTCATTTCCACATTCTGACCTACCACGGCGGCTTTTGTTATCACCTGGCCGAATTCTGGGCTCTCAAGTGTTACTCGAGCTAAGGGTAGACATCTAAATTCATTTTCCAAGGGCTGTTTGAGCCAAATATTTTCTCCGGTGAAATCTCCGGGTTTAACTAATTTCGCGGGGCACAAATCTACGCAACTCCCGCTATCACGCAATACTACGGTTTGGACCTGATTCACGCGAGCTTCGCTTAAGTAGGGCTTAAACGCAGGAGAAAAATCTTCCGTCGTAGCTAGATTGTTTATGATCTCGCTGGATTTTTTTAATTCGGGACAGTTTGGGCGGATATGACCACTCTGACAACACTGAAAGCAAGTGGGGCCACTTCGCTTCTCATACTCCCTGGTCCTCCAATCGTTATTATTTTTGTTAGCAGCGTTGCGCCACTCTTTTGGGCCTGATTTCTCTACTCCCGTTTTCGTCGCGGGACTAACTTTCTCTGACTGCTTGGGGCGGTCTACCTTTCTATTCTCGGGTGGTTTAATTTGCGTCGGTTTCTTTACGAATCGGCGGGTCGACTCATACGCGTCTAGCTTACTTACTAAAGTTATAGGATCATTTAGTGTTCCCCATACATCTACGAAATGATCTTTAATTTCCGCTGGTACGCGTCGCTTTATTTGGTCGGCTACCATGAGTTCTTTGAGTGACTCAAAATCTTTAATTTCAATTCCATCTAACCATCCCTCTAAATAGCTCCTCAATTCAAATATTAAATCTTTCCACAAAGCACTGTTCTGCCGTTGATGGGTTTGGAACTTCGTACGGAATGCTTCGGCACTGAGTTTAAACCTGTCTAGCAGTACCGACTTAACATATTCGTAATTATCATTTTTTTCTTCAGGTTCCCTGATGATTATTCCCGCTATTTCGCTCGGCAAAAGACTGAGTAACTCTGACACTAAATCACAATCATTAATTTGCAATTTCCTAGCTTGCCTCTCAAACAGATTTAAGAATTTAACATGCCTAGACGGGTTCCCGTTTTCTGAGTTCACGGAATTCACACTACTATTTTCCCCAATTAGAGTGATTTTAAGTTTTTCAAGCTCAAAAGCGCGTTCTGCTGCTTTCTCTTCAAGCTCAAAAGCGCGTTCTGCTCTCTCAGCGTCTTTAATCTCCTGCAATTTTCTATCTTCTATGAGATTTACGAGAATATTTTCGCGCTCTCTTCCTCGAAACCTTCACTTTCTGAAATTTTTCTTGCCAGGTCAATTATTCTATCTGATTCTTGAATTCCTACTTGCAGCTCCAAAGCCAAATTCTGCAAGTCAATTTTCTTGTATTTTGTTAAAAACGACATTTTGGCTCAATAACTATTTATCCACAACTTAACCTTACCGGAACCCTCGGAATTTTGACCTCAACACAACAAAAGAACTGGTTGTCCGCTTTTCTCACGCCTTTACAATAGAGCCCTCTCAATTCGGGGAATTCTAGTGCTACGTTCTTCCAAGAAAAAGGGGGGGGGGGTTACTCCGAAAGATTACAGTTTAACAGACTCGTTTGAAATCCTAACATGGCACATACAATTCAAAAATGTTTAAAATTTTTCAGACCAAATTTCACACACATAATAAATAAATGTTACTTCAATATAATCTTAAGCACTCTACACAAGTTCAATAACTGACTAAATTAATTTGCAATACACAGTTACTTAATTTCAATAATTGGCTAATTTAGTTTGCAATACACAATTTCTTAATTTCAATAATTGACTAAATTAGTTGGCAAAACACAGTTACTTAATTTCAATTTAGAATAAGTACTTAAATCAGATTATCCACAGTTCTAGTATTCATCTAACAAATATTTGTTCATTTACTTTTCTTTTAAAATTTTAAACACATTGCATACAATTCATTTTTACCTTATTCTTTTGCATAAACAATTCTAATACTTCATTAATTTACTTTTGACTCAATTAATTAATTTCTCACAGATAATTTACTTATTTCAATTCAATAGTTATTTCCCATGAAACATTAATTTACACATGTTAACATTTACACAGATTCTAATCAATTAATTTACTTTTAATTAATCAATCAATTACTTTTGCCTCTAATGAGAAAACAGGCTTACCTTGTCTAATTTTGAAGACTAGATTGTAGGCTCTCATTGAAGCTAGGCAGTCTTTCCAGGCTGGTTCTTGGGGGATTTCCTTATTTAATATGCAACCCCAATACTTGATCGCTGCACAAATCCACTGTTGGTAGGCTGCTCGCTGCTATATACTGGTATCTGTGATGCACACACTTGGGACGGGACGTCCGCACAAAAAGTCCTAGATGGGCTTCCTACTCTAATTTCCTAATTCGAAGGGGTGGATTGCCAATTTTTAATTAATGGGAAAATCCCAAACACGCTGTCACCATTATTAGTAGACTGTGATATCTTCAGACTCCGGGTAGCTAAAAATGTTCAGAGTCAGTCTACTAAATTAAAATACAGTTTTATTAAATTTTAGTCGGAAACTTTTTACACAGGTGTTGATCTATTACACTATTTACACAGGTGTTGATCTACCTCTAGACATAGAGGGAACTGGCCTTCGTAATAACCAAATGATATCGATGATAAGATGCACGTACAGTCACAGCGGAACTAGAAGGTCGGTACACAGCCTCTAGAGCGTACAGCTCTGAAAATAGAATAACGAAGCCTGTAGAGCAGGATGCTCTGAGATAGCTATACTTCAGGGTGAAGTATTCGTTGACGAGAGCTTCGAGCGACTGCTCTGAAAATAGAATCACGAAGCCTGTAGAGCAGGATGCTCTGAGATAGCTATACTTCAGGGTGAAGTATTCGTTGACGAGAGCTTCGAGCGGCTGCTCTGAAAATAAGTCAGGATCAAGTCGGTCGCTCCAGGACAACGTAGACGATAGGTGCTCTCTAGATGAGAGTCTCGACCAAGTCTGTCCAAAAACTGGATTTTTTTGGCGGCGTTGGCAACCGTGCTTCCGGTCACGTGACTGCACAAGTTTTGGTTGGCTGGCACTATTTTGTGACGTCATGTCCGTTGGCTGTGATTCGCCTGACCACGAGGCCATGTGTTCGGTTCCCATGATTCAGCTGATCTGAAAATCATTAGTTCACGTCGAAATAGTCATTAGTTTACGTCCTCCCAGGCCCGGCGGCTAGAAGCAACACCATTCTTTGCGTGCAGACACCTTGACGCTGAAAGATAGAACTGTTCGCTGGTCACCTGCTGTGGGAGGTCCGACTGTCTGGGTGATTTATTCGGAAGGGTCGTAACGGATTCTTACAATATATATATATATATATATATATATATATATATATATATATATACACTGAAGTGCCACTGAATTAGGGATACCTACCTAGTAACGAGTTGGGCCTCCTCTGGCCTTGATAATGGCTGCCACACGACGAGGCATAGATTCAACAAGTTTCTGGAAACGTTCCACGGGAATGGCTTGCCAAATATTGGCTAAAGCTGTCCATAATTCAGTAAGGTTCTTTGGTGCTGTGTGATGGCCTTTCACGCCTTGTTCCAAAACATCCCAAAGATGCTCAATAGGATTTAAGTCTGGGCTTCTAGGTGCCCAATTCATGACAGAGAAGTCAGAGGAATGCTCATCCAACCAGCCAGTAGCCAACCGGGACTTGTGAGAGGTACAGTTGTCTTGCTGGAAAACTCCATTACTGTGCGGATAACAGAACAGCATAAACGGATGGAGGTGATCACTCAGCAACTCTACGTACCGAATTGCATTGAGGGAGGTTGGTACACGCACCAAAGATCCCAAACTGTGCCACGAAAAAACACCCCAGACCATGATTGAGCCACCATGCCCTTGTACAGTTCCAGCCAGGCATGCAGGATCCATGGCTTCATGAGCCTGACGCCATATTCTCAGCCTCCCGTCGGCGTTAAGTAATCGGAATCGAGACTCATCACTCCATGCTACTCGTTTCCAGTCCTCTACACTCCAGTCTCTGTGCTCTCTTGCCCAGGCAAGACGTGCAGCCCGATGGCGAGTATAGAGCAATGGTACTCTCGTAGGTCGACGGCTCCCGAAACCCATACGGTGAAGCGAGCGTTGCACAGTCCGTTTACTAACTGTACGACTGGCACCGTCATTAAACTGGGTGGTAATTTGAGCTAATGTTTGGCTACGTACAATGCGCCTGAGCCGTCTCTCACTACGCACTGCCAAGGCTAATTGTCCTTTGCAGTTTGCCCGATCGCTAGTTTTTTTTCCACCATCCATGTATTCTTGGTATACTCTTGACACTGTCGACCTTGAAAATCCTAGCTGTCTGACGATTTCAGAAATTGAATGGCCCATGCGTCGCGCACCTATGATTTGTGCGCGATCGAAGGCGTCTAAATCAGGCAGTTTACCCATACTGGCAATTCCAACAACTAATTCAGAGCAACCACAGTACGCGCTATATATGCAGTTACCACAGCGCCCTCACTTGCGCATACATGATGCGCAGCGCTACACAATTTGCATAGGCTTTGCTATCCCTAATTCAGTGGCACTTCAGTGTATATACCGGGTGGCCATAATTAAACTGACAGTGCTCACAGTGTTCTGTAGCGCGATCTATTTGCGAGAATGACGCCACATTTTGTAGGAAGATTAAACAAGACGGGGGACGAAGGATTCCGCGAAAAAATAAATTTGTTCCAAAAGTCACCGCTAGGGGAATATTTGGCGCTGTGTAATAGAAAATAGAGTGTTAACAAATGCAAATTAATACGGAATAAAATTACCTTTTATTATGCACATTTTCTTATTTAGTTCAAGTGCAATATGGCAACACTTTTAAAAAAGCGTAAAATCTACATAAACACCGATAAAGTCTCGTGATCTGCAATATCACGTACGCTGAGCAGAAGAAGTTCTTTATTCAAATTTCACGTTACATCCATTGGCACAGTGCCAGCTGCTTGGGTTTTAAAAGGCAATGTGTTACGTTTCGAATCAATCGGATTGAAAGCTTATGTGCAATGTCTCCTTCTTTAGTCGAGCGTGCGTTACTGGTCAAATTCTTTTACCTCAACCAGTGCAACGCGTCAGCCGCTCTTCGTGCTTTTAGAACGCACAAAAAAATGCGTAAAGGTAACGGTCCTGTGTCAGTTAATGGGCTAAAAGCAATGGTTGCGACGTTTGAGAAAACAGGTTCCCTGAAGGTTCAGTCAGGCAGAGGACGAAAACCTGTACCACAGGATACAATCGAAGCAGTTGCCACGGCGATTGTCGACAGAGGACCAGACAATATTGCTGCCACCTCTAGCGTTCGTGGATTAGCTCGGAATATGGATATGCCTTACAGTACGGTATGGAAAATCTTACGAAAGATTATCAACTTCTATCCGTACAAGATCAGCCGTGTACAGGAGTTACTGTACCCAGACCATGATAAGCGATTGACTTTTGCTCTCACCTTTCTTGCCAGAATGGAGGTGGATGATGCTTGGCCGTGGAAAATCTTATGGGGAGACGAGGCCCACTTTTACCTGCATGGAACTGTGAATACCCAGAACTGCCGAATTTGGGATGACAAATCACCACATGGAGTCACAGAAATTCCCTTACATTCACCAAAGGTAACTGTTTGGTGTGGGTTCACAGCGGAATTTATCGTAGGTCCATTCTTCTATGAGAACATTACCCCGACAGGACCGGAAACCACGTTGAAAGATAACATATCACGGTCTGTACGGGAGATTCCTGCAGACATATTACTTTCTGCTGTTGTGCATACTGTGCACAGAATGCAATATGTGGTCCACAACAACGGCAGCCACATTGAACCTCATTTGAATGCAAAATAAAAGGTAATTTCCGTATTGATTTGCATTTGTTAACACTCTATTTTCTATTACACAGCGCCAAATATTCCCCTAGCGGTGACTTTTGGAACTAATTTATTTTTTCGCGGAATCCTTCGTCCCCCGTCTTGTTTAATCTTCCTACAAAATGTGGCGTCATTCTTGCAAATTACCTCGTATGGAATCGTAGGCTTAATCCTGGTTGTTTAGCTATAAAACAGAAGCCCCCTTCTTCGCCAAGAAGTCAGCGGCCTCGTTACCCTCGATTTTGCAGTGGGCCGAGATCCACTACAGGACAACTGTTTTATTATGATCTGACAGCTATCTCAGTAGGTTAACACAGTCATCAATATCTTTAGATCGAGAGTAGAATGGAGAGTCAATATCCTGAAGAGCTGCTCTCGAATCTGAGAGAAGCACCACTTGAGAATAGGTCCAATCGGTTCTGAAGTTGTAAAAGAGCCAAACAGATAGCTGAGATTTCATCGTCAAAAGCTGACACAAAAGCACCAACAGGAGAGTAAAATGATAACAGCTCACAATGAACACCAGTTCCAACGTTGACACAATCACTTGTTCTAGAACCATCCGTATAGACCCTGAGCCAATGTTAAACGGGGTAGAGGGTATTTAAAGTTTCGTATGCCACTGATCTTAGAACTTTGACATTGTCATCCGCTTTTAACAGATTTTGACTCATACCGAGACGTATAGAAAATGTCTTGGTTTCAATGGGGTTACGAGGTAATTAAAACTGTTGAGCTCGAAAATCAATGTTTAGTTAAGAAATCTGTGCAGTAACCCCCTGTACGAAGCCTCTCAGGGATTTTAGGTTACGCTCGGTCTCAATAGAGACAAGATCCCGCAGGGACATACAACCGGGAGTTCTAATTATTTTCTCCCATAACAACAGGTCACGTTCCTCAATAATTACACTGAGAGGTCTGTAATTTGTACATAACAACATATAATCAATTGGGGTGGATTTTACTGCACCAGTAATAAGACGCAAGGCCCGATTTTGGAAATTTTCAAGGGTTTGGTTTAAAGCGCTTCGGTCACTTTTTGCTACACGAGGGCTAATTAGACCGGGAGCTACTGCTTGAAGCCGATTCCGAATGGCTACAAACATCCATGCCAATTGTGGGACTCTAACCCACAGACTCTGGTACCGAAGGCAAGAGAGTCAATTATTTTCTTTGAAGATGTAACCAGCGGTTCACAGCAGTAGATCAGGATAGGCATAACATAAGCATTATGAGTTTGATTTAAGGTAGATCTAGAGCACCCCCATTTTGAAACCGCCAGAATCTTCAATAGTGACAGTCTCTTCGACGCCCGACTAGTGACGTCCTCAATATGAGAGTTCCAAGAAAAATTTCTGTCGAAGGTTACACGCAGATATTTAAACTTTTCTGACACCGCTAAAAAACGATTTTTAGAAGATATCTATGGTTGCAGTGGCGCACCCAGGGGGAGGGGGGGGGAGGGGCCCTCCCCCCAAAGAAATAGAAATTGCATTATGAATATTGATTTTGCATTATAAATATTTTTATCCGTTCATCTCGGCCTCCGCCAAGAAAAAATCCTGGGTGCGCCACTGTGTGGTTGAAAGGGTTTACGTCAAGAGAAAAAGATTGCACAAATCGCTCACTCCTTTCAACAACGTCATATCTCAAAAAACAAGATTTTTCAGGAGAGTGATTTGAAAGTTGAAAGTACAGTGAAATGTATTGAAAATAAATTTTAATTCTGCTCTCTAGCGGCTAAATATTGAGCGGTGAGATATAATGATCTTGCAGGGATATACTACTCTTTCAGGGCATTCTGAAAACAAGCATAACTAAAAATCACCGATTTTTTAAATATGACGATGTTGAAAGGAGTGAGCGAAATGTCTTGTCTAAATTAACTCTCATACTGTTTTCCTCAGTCCATTTCTCCAAAATGAGCATTGCTTAATTTAATGTAGGTTCAATGGACTGTTTGGCAACGGACGTAGGAGATTCGGTCCAGACAACTAAGTCATCGGCATACAACAAACATTTAATGCCCTCAATAAATTTCAATTTGCTTACTTGGCGCAACACTCCGCTGTGGACCAAGGACGGCGGTGCCCTTCTCCGCTTTCTTGACCGTGGGCTTGGGGTGCCATATAGCATAACCCCCAGAGTTTAGTTCTCAAGCATGCTTGGTCCACATTTTATCAACCCACTGAAGGGATGAAAGGCTGAGTCGATCTTGCAGGATTGAACCCTGGACCCGTGGTGTGGCAGCTTAACGCTTTTAACCACTATGCCACCGGCCGTCCAATTTGTTTACTAGATGATTAATATATACATTAAACAGAGTGCAGCTAGACACCGCACCCTGTGGCAGTCCAGTCTTAAGGGATCTAAACTTCGAGTAGCAGTTGTTATACTGAACATTACATATACAGTTATTAAGAAAGCCACGAAACCAATTTTAACATATTCGAATGAACACCAATATCAGAGAGCTTCAGGAAGAGATTTTCTCTCCAGACCAGATCGTTGCGATTTAAAAGCCACAAAGACAGCAAGAGCGTCCTTAATGGACTAACTAAGAAGGGCAACTTGTTGGTTGGTGGATCTGAATTTTCGAAATCCAGCCTGCTCCTCCTCAAGAATTCCTCTAGTCTCCAAAAACCAGTTTAACCTACTGATAATGATTCTTTCAAAGATCTTACAAAAGACACTTACTTCTCAGGGAGATTGGCTTGTAACTCTGAACAAATCTATATATTCCTAGAAAATTTCATGTAAATCTTAAAAGGTTGTTCGTGACGAACCAAATCAAATACATTTAATGATCTGGTCGAATAAACATCACATTGATAGTATTCTAAATTGGAAAATTTTAATATATTTACAGATATAATAATAACAATAAAATACTTCACCAGACACATTTACAAAAATTTATACTTTTAACGAGGCATATCTATAAGTTAAATATTGGAACTTGGTATTCATAAGATCTTTGAAACAATGAAAGACAGAGGTGCGAGAGAATATATAATTTAAAAATTAATTCTTGCAAGATTTATTATTTCATAATTTGAAGTTAAGATACATCAGTTATCAACCTGGGGGGGGGGGGGGGGGGGTATGGTTAGGCAAAATGTGTAGAATGTATTTTACTAGCGTCACTTAGCTTGGTACTCGGTTTTTAGACCTTGGGGGGAGGAGGGGGGGGGGCGAAGGATAAATGTTGAGAATCACTGAGCTACATTAACTTGTTATATTTTTCTTTTTGTTTTACGTGGGCAGAAGAAAAAAAATCTAGTTCTATATTCTCTTATTTTTACTTATTAACCTTGAGTCGCTAATTAGAAGACTGGCCAAAATAATGGAATTCTCGGTTTCAAAAGGTTTTTTTTTCGGCTTCCAAATTAACAAACAAACACCCCCCACCCCCCCCCCCCCCCCAAAAAAAAAAAAAAAAAAAAAAAAACTCGAACTCTTATTATTTGTGCTTAACAGTGACACTACAGAAATCTCTCTCTAGAGCTTTATTCCCCTTTACAGAAATCCCCCTCCCCCCCGAATGTAAGTTAAAAGTTTATCCCTGCATATGGACGGGTGCTTCGCTACTGGCATCTAGTAACTAAAACTGAATCGCTCTGCTGGAAAACCGGGATTTAGGAATAAATAAGTGCCTTATTACTACCGGCTTTAAAAAGAAAACACAGACATACTCAGCGATGAAATATCTAGTTCTATAAATTCCCAAACCCAGTAAATGGTAAAAACAAACTGTATATAATTCATAATTCAAGAGTTGTTTAAAAGCGAGCAGAGATAATCCAAACCACAAATGTAATGAAGTATTTATTTCATAAAATCTTTAAAATACAAAACAAGGTCAGCAAACACAACATATCGTGCAAAACTGATAGGACATTATACACATATGAAGTTTCAACTCTAAATATATCACAAAATCTACAATTAATTACTAGCTGAAAAGGATAGAAATTACAATCTCAGAAATATACACATACAGAGGTAGAGAAGTCTAATAAATAAATGTTCATGCAAACACTACTGGACACACCAAATAGCAAAAACTAAAAATTGTTAATACACACAATTTAAATGTGATAACCAAAATGAATCAAAATAAGCAATGAAGCACCAAATGAAACAAAATTAAAAATGCAGATTTTTAATCCTCTTTAAGAACTTTTATTGATATGTAAATTTATAATTCAACTGCAAAAATATTTTGGTCCCAAGAGTTAATTAATGAAGATAAAAGAGTAGTTAACATCTGTGTCACTCATATTTAGCAACATATAAAAATATGCAATTAGAGGAATATTTTTGGATGCTGAGAACAAAGGTTTATCAAGTTTAATCTGGACTTCATAAATTTACTTTATGTTGCTTACAAACCTCTTATAATCAGAGAATCTTTAAGATGAAACAAAGAAAAAATCGTTATAGCCTGAGTGACAGAGGTTTTGAAAATGTATTTTCAGTTCTTTTAAACATACATTTATATAAAAAGAGTTTTATACAGTCTCACACAATTAGTATTTTAATTCTAAAAAGGATATAAACTCATATTCCAAGGGATATTCTGCTGATGTAACAAACTAATATAAAATAATAATGAACTATAGCAGACCTGCACAACATACGGCCCACCAACACTTGCTCTGTAGCCCATGTAGTCTTTTGGGAAGACTCATATTATTTATTATAAATATAAAAAATATGAAACATTACTTTTACATTTATCATATTACTAAAGTAATATAAAGTAATGAATATTAATGTTTATTTAACTTAAAATTTAATCAGTAATTTATTTTTTATTAAATGAAATATTTTCTGCTTTCTCAACTATCTGATTTTCTTGCTGCGTACAACAGCTTTCCATACAATAATATGGCCCTCATCCTATTTCTAGTTGTGCAGGCCTGAATTATAGGATTAAAACTGTATAAACTAAGGTGCAATCAAAGCCAGTATTAAATCTGTTTATTACAAAACATTACATTACACAGATGCATTCTTTCCAAACCTATTTTTTAAAATTTGAAGCCAGCACAAACTCATAAATATCAATCATTTTACAGATGATTGCTAGTGCAACAGGTTGCACCGACCATAATTCATAATGCTGCTTTATGCCTTGTTTTCCTTATCTAACATAATTTTCTAATTGATAAATTAAGAACAAATGAAAGCTATACAAAACTGCACATTGTATAAATGTATACAAATTGCAATCCATAGATACACATCTATTTTTCCTTAATGTAAATTCCTTATTATTTGTATAAAATTTTAGCAAAACAATGTCTTAACACTTTCAGTAATTCATACAACTTTCAAGTATACATATGCATATGAATAAAATTGATCTGACCTTACTTCTAATCAGGACAATAAAAACTAGAAGTAAATTAACACTGTTCAATTTCAGACCTTAGCACAGATATCAATTGAATGTTTAAATCAGCCTTTAAATGCAAAAGTGGTGTAATTCCTTTTTTTTCTTTCTTCTAATATTTTGAGATCACACCTCTAATTGAAAGCTCCATGTTCATTCTGTCTTGTATTGAAGCTCTATAATGGCTAGATTCTAGTCAGCATAGAACGAAACTAGACTTAACCACTTTAACATAAGACAGAATAATCATAGAACTTACAATTAGTGGTGCAATCCGAGAATTGGGGGAAAAAAACTTGTTCCATTTTTGCATTTAACAGCTCAAATGTGCAAGTGCTTTGTAAACATGTTCTTTAACTCAGTATACATAAATTTTCTCTACGCTACTTTAAGAATTCTGAATTTCTATGAAAACCATAACTCTGAAGGGAAAAGGTTCATTACATTATACTTTATATAACTTTGTATCTCAAAACAAACATCCAAACACATACATTTATATGCAAAAAGGAAAGGAAAAGGAGATAAGAGAAAAAAAAGTACAACATGACAATGGTTGTTTGCTTAATGAAACACTTCATTTATACTTAGATAACTATCTTTAATTAAAAATATTTCTTTTTATCTACACAGATCAGGAAATATATCAAATGTGGAAACAATAACAAAGTTAAGTTCTATCAATGGGCAGTGTGAGATTCAAAAGACATTAAACATAGTTCATACATTTAATAGAAACAAAAATACACCTTATATTTTCAGTTTTCCTTCTATGTGTCGGAAGTACAAAACAATATTGTTAGATCTTGATAAAAATTAAATCTTTGTCATAAGTAGAATATATATATCTAATAAATAAAATATATCTAATAAAAACATACATACTTATCATAATTCTACTAATAGCCTAAAGAAATAATTACAGCACCATATATATTCCGTAGTTATAAATGTTTAAATGTCATTTCAAAATCATGATTCCCTCTGAATTTTCTACTAGATTTTTAACAAGATCATATATGTATGTGCACAAACTTAAGGTTGTTTATTTTGATATTGGTTCAAATATTTTAATTTGCAATGAGTTTTAAGATAAGAAGATAATGATTCACTCTTTATACGGTTTATTATTTGGAACATGTAATATGATGAACACATTCTTCCTTTAGTAACAGTGCACTAGGACATAACCTTTAGTACATGGGGAAAAAACATTAAGCACATGACTTAATGTTTTTTCCCCATGTAAAACTTAAGTACATGACAGTTTTGTAATTTACAAAATTTAGATGAGAATACTTTTAATTAGAAAAAGAACACTTAATATAAATTTACATATTACTATAAGTTTCAGAGATATGTTTCAAAATCAAACTAAACACATTCAATAAATAAAGGGCACCAAATTCTTCACTGCCCTGTAGATTTTGCTTCAGAAAAAAATTATTCTTTGTTATTCCGAGTAGAGTTAAAAGAAAATTATGAAAGTCAGAATAAACCAAATTTTCAAATATAATCAAATTAGAATGGATAAAATATATAATAATTACTAAATAATTATTTTATTAATAAATTCAATGTTATAAGAGTATGATTTAAAATTTGAAAAATGTACACAACAATGAAGGAAAGTTTTAAATGGGGGGGGGGGGGCATCCCTTATCTGTTGATCTTTAAATTAAAGAGGTTATTTCAAACTTCATGAGGAAATCTAATAATTCTTTACCTCAGATGAAAAACAATAACCATACCATACCTCAGAATACTTTAGTTTATAATCTATATATATCAATTATTGGTAGAAAAATACTCATTTTTTAACATTGGAAGAAAATTACAATGTCTGAATATGTTATGAAAGAAAACTAAAGGGAAGACAATTGCAATGAATGTGTTTCTAAAATATACATAAGGGAATATTACAAATAAGAAATATGTAAATTTTACCTTAAGTTATTATATATTTCGGCTAGCCTTCTGATAAAAATAAAATATGCAGGTTAATGAAGCAAATTTTTTTGTTTTAACCTTCAAACTGATTTAAAAACCAGGAAACAAACACTATATTTTTATCAATCAAAAGGAAGGCAGGTATATTATACTGATAATACTACAAACAATCATTTTGATGATGATGATGATGATGATAAATGAGGAAAGACTGAAATAGCAATGTCTGAGGCTTAGATAACTTCAGTTTCAACAGTCTCACATCATCCAAAGCAATCACACCAATTTAAAATTCAAGCATAAGTGCATAATGTTTATTTAAAACCACAAGAAATTGTTTGATAAACTTGGAATACATCACAAACACAATAATTAACAATAATTACAATAATTAAATGTTTATTTTCTAGATTTATTCTATTTGATAGAGTAAAATTTTGTAGGAGGAATAATTTTGAAAATTATTAAGAGAATAAAGACAATAAAACATTAGGCATCTTTAAGTTTTATCTACTCAACAACAATTTATATAACCAAAAATCATAAATACTTTTAGACAAAAACATTATCCATTTAGTATTTGGAGATGGTTTATTATGCTATGTTTTTTTTTTAAACACTAAAATGAATTCCACTCCATGTACACATGTAAATAAAATTATATAATGGTATGTATTCAAAGTGGAGACATGAATCTCCCTCTGATTACATTTAATAGATGAAAGGATAGCACAAAATAAAAATTGTTCTTTCATAGTTAATCTATGAGCTAAAATCTAAATATTATCAGGCACACAAATAAATTTTAAACACCCTATATAACATTAAAGTATTATATTAATATATATTAATCAAAGAAATTAATTTTAAAAACTGTTGAAATAATCCTGTCTTTAAGAGTTCAAACTTGTTAAAGCACATGTGTTTCTTTTGCCTAGAGAATTCTTTCTATTTGATAATTAAATACAAATGCACGTTAAATTTTTTTCACATCAATTTACTCAGCAAAGGGAAAAAAACTAAAAAACTCATAAACTTATGTTTGCTCTCATTTAGAGAGTTTCATTAAGACATAAAACTGGTATGATGAAAAAGTATTATTATCAAATAAGTAGCAATCTTGCTTTCTCTCAGGCTTACAATTTTATTTATATAATGCAGTAAGAAACATCCAGCAACAAACAACAGATACAAAACTACCCTTAACCAAATGAACTAAATCATTCATAGTTAAACATACGTTTTTAATATTTTAAATATGTTATTACTGAATGTATCATTTATTATAATAATACATTCCTCAAAATAGCAGAATTAACAATCTCATACTATTTATAGCCCAAGGTACAAACTACATGCAATAATAAAAAAGGTGAAAAAATATTCTTTTACCACTCATTACATAATGTTCTTTAACTATCATAAGCTCAATTGCCACCATCATTTGCTTTCTTTAGCAACAAAATTAATATTTTGAACGACTGTATTTTAACAAAAAATTTTAATTTTTGACATTTTCAGCTTCAATTTCATTACTGACAGATTACATTTTTTAATCACTTTAATTTTGAAGTTATTTTATGATATTCAAATGGGGAGTGTGAGATTTAAAAACATATAGATATATATTCACAGATTTACAGCTTTAAATTTAATTCTACACACAAATCATTAACATTCCAGATATGACCAAAGAATTGATTTCAGGGCCCTAAAACTTAGTTTTTAGTATGCTGTTTAGTTACTAAGACTTAAAATTAATTATTAAAATTTCATCAACTCCTTTATTTCTAAACCTATAATTATGTTATAATTTTTTTTCTTTTAAACTAGACCTTACTGGAGTAGATCATTTCAATTACTGTCAATCAAAATAAATAAACAGTTTTCTCATTAATTCATCAATGAAACAGTTTTTCTAATGGGAAAAAAAAATACTCGTGTGGAGCATGACAAAATATGTAGTGCATACCCTGCTGGGCAGAGCTAATTGCAAATATATGTACCTCCAGCATACCAGGCAGCCTTGGCCCTAAGGGTGAAACCTAGGTCGAAAACTGCTTGGTATACCTGTATATATCATATGGAGCAACTCAAAGGGTGAAGAAAAAAGGAAGATTTCAGTATCAATTTACAGAAGACTGTTTAAATGTTACACTTGTAAATGAACCACAAAAGAATCTCAAAATTTAAGTACAATAATAAAAATTCAACAGCTGCCAAATTTAAGCTTTGAATTATTCAAGTAATGAAATAGAGCAAAGAATAAAATCCTTACATTAAGAAGACAACACAGAGAAAATTAATAGTAAAAAAATATATACAAATCTCATTAGTTTCATTGCAGAGACTATATTTCCTTAAGTATTATACACTTAATAACATTGAAATTAATACCTTCTTCAAAAGGCTTATAATTTATTAAGCTCAAATACATTTTGATTCTGATGATCTAGCCATGGTACAATGCAAATAAGAAATTTTCAAAACTGCAAATAATTGTGTGTGTGTGTGTGTGTGTGTGTATATATATATATATATATATATATATATATATATATATATATATATATATATATATATATATATATAAAATAAACACTTTTCTTGGTGGGAGATGGGTGGATAAAATTAAAAGCTACTTTTTTTAATGCTTTAATATCATCTGTCCAATATATTACTCCATTTAACTAATATTCTTCTACTATTAGCATGTTTAAATCCTCTAATACTATCTAGCATATATTTTCTCGTGACAAAACTGCAAATAAGCCTAACTTTTACACAATGAAAATGTACTCTCAGCTTTTCTGCTTTGTAATAAGAGTTGTCATTTAGGTTCCAGAGTGCTAAAAACATAAATTTTAGGTACATTTAAAAACTTTTAGCCTTTCAAAATATATCCACTCATTAAAGTATATGTCTTTACATTGTATGAGCTATAAGGGTCTTTAATTCTAGTATTCTTTGTCAGACACTATCCTGTTATCACAATATGACTTCCATCACTCTGTGATCTTGAAAATCCCCAAAGTAGCTCATAAAAATCAGGTTCCTGCCAATAAATCTCCGTGGACTTTTCTGAAGCAATTTTTGACAGCAATTTGGACAAAAGATGTAATTTTTACATTAAATTCAAAGAACTAAGATTTATATATATATATATATATATATACCGTGGAATCTCGATCTATAGTTTTTCAAGGGACCGATTGAAATGAACGATAAATGCAGGAAAACGATAGATGCGGAAACATAACAAAGAAATATGATCGTTGGGACTGGATAAAATGAATGACACATACGGAAAAATGATGGATCGAGATTCCACTGTATATATATATATATATATATATGTGTGTGTGTGTGTGTGTGTAAGTAATTTAACAGAGTTTTATGGAGTTATAAACACAAAAGGTGACTTTTATTATTCAAAATTTTAAGGTTTGTAGTAAACTTAATTTTAATACAGCATTTTCCCTACAGTGTATGATGCACATGATGATACACTGCTTTTAACAAAAACTATGGCTGTTATAAGAGAGATAAAAAAAAATTACAAATAATTTAATATTTAAATAAAGTAAATAATTTACAAATAAAAAATAAAAAATGTAATTCACAACTCAATGTAAAATGCCTTTAATACTATTAAACCAATCTCATTATATTTTGGTTACAGATTTAGTCAATTTATCAACAAAAACAACTTTGCTTCAATTTTGTTCTCTTAATATCATCAAATCCTTTCAATGAATTTCATCCTATGGTGGTGGTGATGATGATGATGATGAATCATTATATTTGAGATTTAAATGATTTGCAAGTTGTAATTTTTGAAAAGAGGAGATATTAAAATTTAAACTTTAAATTTGCAATCTGAAAGTGCTCTAGGTATCACACAACATATCGAAACTGCAGGCCAAATATATATTAAATGATAAGATGAAACAAACCGAGAACTTATTTTTCTATATTCTGTACAAAGGAATATCAATAATTTAACATAAAAAATATTACAAATAGATAAAATTATCAACAATTAAGAAAATATTGATTAATGATATCCACAGATTTTATATATAAGAAAGGGTTCAACTCATAAACAGCAAAATAACTTAGATATCATACAGCCGTATTACAAAACATCAAATATTACTGAAAGAACACATATTTCTCATGTTTGAGTCTATTAATTAATTCTACTTACAATACCAACTTTCAGTGATTTTTACACTATTCATATACTGTACACATCTATAATCTGTTATAAATATAACTACAGCTAAATGAAATAAACAATGTAGTAAAGAATCAACGTGATATAAATTATTTTATAATCTCTAAAAAAATTAACAAGTAAATAAACATGCATATATACATTTATTTAATAAATGTATCACATATTATCAACAAATTATCACGTCAGATTAATAATAATCCATATTTCAAATTCTTTCCTTTTATTCAAACATGTGTATATAAAAGCTGCACATAGTTTAAACACAAACAGCTTTTCACAATTAAAGCTAAAAAAACATCATAATCATAACATGTTTTATAATTAATTATCATGACCAAAAAAAAAACAATAAATTGCCACAGTGGTGAAAAAATAAGGAAAGACACACACTTTTTAACTTAAAATGCCTATGACAAAAGAAAACTTACCATAATACAAACCTAATAAATTTAAGAGATAGCATTTTTATACTGTTTTAAGATATTTTGTCAAATAATAGTGATTTTAAACTAAAAAATTAGGTTTATCCATGGTAATTTTCCTTCCTAACTATTTATGTGTTCCCTCCTATGGATTTCAAACACAATTAGCTATTAACTGTTTTGTCTTAAAAATCATCACAATTTTAATTTCAAAAAGTTATAAAATTCAAATACAAAAATCTTTCCATCCACATAAAGACAGGAACTCTTCACTTCAAACTTAAAATTCATATTTCACACTATACAAAAAAATTATTAAACTTATAAGACAGATATAATCTAGAAAAAAATAATGAGAGCATCCTGGTTAAAGGTAAAAGGGGAAGTGTATATAAAGTACCTGCACAAACTTAACACGTTCGCTGCCACTAAAATTGGCATATCCATCCTCAGATGCCGACGTTTCTATGGTGTCCACCGCAACATCACTATCTCCTTCCGATTCGCTCGTAAAATCCCAACCGCAATCTTCATCGTCTGTGCTGTCATAATCAGAAAGATCACTCTTTTCTAATAATTCTAATATTTTGGCATCCATCAATTTTTTATTTACTTTCCTTTTCTGCGCTGTGAAGATCCTGCAATACTTGTACTGTCTGCCATTTTAAAAAAAACGCACATAAAAAAATTGAAACACAAAATTTCAAAACCATGTGCATAAAATATAAAAAAATAATGCTTCACTAACATGCCTCAACAAGATCTTTGTTCAAACTCCAAGGCCGCGCTAAATATAGAGCAAATAGCTTATCCTAGTCGACCGACACACCAGAGCATCGCCGGCATGAGAGGTAGCACCATACTGACACACTAGAGCGTCAGTGGCAGCGAACGTTTTAATAGGTTACACACAAAAAAAAATTATTTATCAAGGTCATGACATACTTCCAGTGTATACAACAGAACAATAAAAAAATAATTACATTATATAACTAGTTACCCTACACTAGAAAAAGTATTTTAATTTTCCAAGATCGATAAAACAAAATTACCAAAAAAGAGATAAACAAACTCTAATAGGCAGTAAAATCATGACTACATTTTCATTATAATTTTATTATTAGCTCTGAGCATTTTTTAAAAGTTTATCGTTCATAAAGATATGATTTTTGTTTTACTCACAAATTTCAGTCATCTTTCAAAGCATTTTCAATTTCTAAATCATAAAACTATCTTTCAGTCACATGCAATATTTCCTTTTTGATAGAAATTACACTTCGACTATGCATGACAAATGTCTGAAAACCCAATTTTAGTCTCTAACGCCATTTGTTACACCAAACAGAGCTAGCAAACCAAAATATTTTACATCTTTCAATCTGTAATCCAAAGACTATCTGTATTTGGAAACAGAAAAATTCTTTTATTTTTGTCTTTAAAATTGTGTAATTCAAGGCTAACTCATTCCTTAAAATCTTCTATTCATTAAATTTCAAATTTCACTTAGTGAAAATTTATTCTCTAATAGTATACCATACTTATATAGGCCTTCATATTATAAACTAGTTAAGAGCATTGAAATACTTAAATGTACTGATACTAAAGTAACCATAATTTAAACACCTATTAAAGTATGAAATAATAAAAAAAAGAGTGTTTCATAATGACACTCAGAATAAATATGAACAAACCTGCAAGCAAGAAACAAGGTAAGACAGTAGTAGAATGAATGGTGAGTCACATCACCCCTTCTATACTGCTACTCTATGTCTTTTGATTACTTCAGCATTGAATAACTAGAGTAATTATTTTATCACACAAGCTATGATTTCAACTCTCAATTCTACATCAATCAAGTAATAACACTAAAAAATTACTTTTTATACTCCACTGACTAATTGTTTATCTTTAATTACTAAATATACTCTCAAAATGTCAATTAGTAAAATTAAATACCCTTATGCGCAGTGCACACATAACACTTATGGAGTGATACCCCTGGAATAAGTGAAAATTTAGTTTGAGGTATATATCAATCATACTCACAAAGGAAAGTTTTATTAAATGTTTGTTAAAGTAAGAAACATGTCTAAAGGTTTAACATACATCCTTCCCTCTATTAGAAAGTCTGAATCATTAACATAAGGAACACTTAAGGTTCATCAAAATTTTGATCGTGTTTTAGTGAGAAATCTGCAGTTTATATCTAGGTAGAGTAAATTATTTAACATAGATACTATAATATTTGAATAATTCAGGAACACAAATAATGTAAATAATTCAACACGAAATAATACATATAAAGAAGGCATAGACAGCTGAACAAATTAACAGAAAACCTACCCTAGCGTTGAAAAATTTTAACTTTTCAGTTAAAGATTGCGCAGTTGCAACAAATCCTCATGCCAAAAACAGACAAATATAACTAAAAGAAAATAATTCAACTGAGAAAGATAATTGCTGACAGGAAGAATGCAGATAAAATAAACCAAAACCATGCACTTAGGGCTCATCGCACCATAAATGCAAGATTCAGTAGCAGTAAAAGAACTAAACCATATAATGAGGCAACCGGTTGCCTCGTTATATGGTTTCTTTTACTGCTACTGAATCTCACATTTATGGTGCATTGAGCCTTAAGTGCATGGTATCAGTTTATTTTGTCTGCATTCTTCCTGTTAGTAATTATCTTTCTCAGTTGAATTATTTTCTTTTAGTTATAATAATTCAGGAATTAATACAATATAGAAGCCATCAAAGGTATAGGGCAAAAAAGTTATCCTATTTTGTCCTGAAAATCCCATGAAACTCAACTTGAGTTAAACTGATGCAACATACTGCATCATTTGAATAAAAAGCAAAGAAATAACTATTGAAAAAACAATTTGCATTGCAAAAACATATAACTTTTTCTTAAGTTACCACCTCACTGTTTTTATTCAGTAGAAAAGACATTTTCAGTGTCCCCAAAATTCAAATTTCAGTTGAGATGCATAGTAAGTTTTACTTTATACAAGAAAATACTTTCATTTTTTAAGAATTTGAAATACTTTTTAAAGTGAGTGTTTCATAAATTTGAATCATGTAAAATTAATTAGATTCTCAAAAGTTGTATTAGAAAATTTCAGGATTGTAGATTTGGAAGTGTGTTTCATTTCAATGCTTTTAGCATAAATCAATCTTTGTTATAACTTAGAAAGGTTAAATTCTATTTGGTTAAACAGAAATTTCCCCCCAAAAGCTAAGTTACTCAAGTTGATAAATAATTACATTAATAAATTTATTCATTTCCTTGATTTTTATAAAACTATTTTCCATAGTCAATATTAACAACACAAACAATTTACATTTTCTCTGAAACCTGATAAAATTTAACTAATATCCAACAAAATTTTAGACTATCACTATTCAATAATTAACAACAACAAACATAACTTAATGAACAATGCACACATATGTATTTTCAGCTTCATTAACTATAAACAATTTTATATTCATATACTCTAATAAAAAATGCAGTCCTCACATAAGCAGTATATGAAGAGCAAAAATGCATTACTCTCTATGATTTCAATATGAATTACAATACATACTGTTTCAATGCATGTTATCATATAAAACTAATTTAAATCTAAGTTTAATTATTTATTTGAACTTTTTAATTTTCACATAATTTTCTAGAAGCATTGATTCACAGAAACTGTAATTTATTAAGGAGCTGTAAATGCTTTTGATGATAGATAAAATATGATCGATATGAAATAAAAATAATTTTACTTTTATGACTTTTGATAGTAAAATATATGTGTATATATACACTTCAATACACAACAATAATTCTGCAAATTTTTTTAAAGAGGAATATAACAAAATATAATAAAGGTAAATAAAATTTAAAATGTATATTATTGTAAAAAAATATTCATGGGTGATTATAATTCTAATAACAGCTTTTAAATTTCTCCCACTGCAGATGTAAAATGTTAGTGATAAAATGTATTTAAATATCTCCTATTGAAACTAATGCTTATGTTTTCAAATACAAAGTCAGTCATCCCTTTTATTTCACAGATATATTTGAATAATTATGTTACTGTTATACCTAAAGAATACTAATTGAGGGTGAAGAATCATTAAGTTTTGTGTATACATCAGAAATCACTTGTTAAAATTCAGTAGCAAATCAATATAAAACATAAAATAAATAAGATCAAAATCAAATTTTTATATTTTTTTTTACTACTATCGCAAGTTTCGAACACTTTTGAAAATTATGATCCACCACTGAAATTAGTAAGCAATGAGTATAGCATGCAAGGAGAGGAAAGACTCTGCATTTGAAGCCACTGATTACTTTTCAATTCCTCTTATATTATGTTTCCTTTTAATAATAATTAAAAGAACAGATAATATAGTTTCTTTATATAAAATATTATTCACAGCCCCTTAATTTAAACTCTTTGGAGAAAAAGCAAAGGCACAAGTTGATTTTTGATAAGACAGTTTTAGGAAGAAGCTGATTCCTGAATAGTTTTAAGAACAGAATGAGAATCTATAGAAACTGATTCTCCTTTACACTCTGGATGCACAGATGGATTATTATACACTTGAACATTATCACAAAGATACTTGTCATAAAATGCAGAAGTTTTACATTCTGGTAGCCCATTTGTTATACGGTTACCCAAAGGTAACTTTTCTAGAGATTCCCTTGCACTTCTATCTGTCTCAGTATAAAATGCTGACTTTCCAGAAATAACCACAGGACCATCAGGAAAACCATTCGTACATTTTTCTAACATTTTTTTCCCATTTAACTCATATTCTTGTTGTTTCTGTTTTGTATAGCATGAGGAGCACAGGTAACTAGTTGAAGGAGCACTAAACATGGTGCATCCTGGATTAATGCATTTTAAATTTGATATCTTTTCATTACATTTATTGGTGGTACCATTTTTGGACATTTTATCATTTTCAAACCTATTTATAGCAGAAATAAGATAATTTTCAATCAATTTCTGCTGATATTCATGCTTCTTTTCTGTATTTAGAACAGCAACAACAACTTGTCTAGGATTCAAGCTAGCATCTACAGTAGCAGTTCGTGATAACAATGGAAGTCCACTTAAAGTTCTTTTATTTTTCAAAGCATCTGAAGACCTTTTAACAGAAGGCTCCCCTTTAAAAGATCCCCCTCTACGAGCAATATTTCCTATATTCCTTAGCTTTTTACTCATGCTTCGACCAATGCTGCCAAACTGCTTAGCTACAGTCTGTAACTGACGTGCAGCACGGCTTTTACCATTTTTGCCTCCTGTGCATGATATTCCACCCTCAGGCAAACTGTCATCAGATTCATAAGGATCATAAACTTTCGCATTAGCTAGATGCCCATTCATTTCCTTGCATGATGAGTTTTCAGAAACACTAAGTTGTTGAAAGGTAACTTCGACATTTTTTATATCTAAATATTCATTTAAAAAAATAAGCTTTTCCTTGTCTGTTAAAGTCAATCGTGCAATTACCCACGCGTCATCTTCATCTTGACTCCATCGCACGTCAGGCCCAGGGTCAACAGCAAATTGCAAAGGTAATAATTTGTTATCGGGGTCTGTGACAGGTATAGCAGCTATAATGAAAAAGCGTAATGATAGAAAAGTTATTGGCATAGACATTATAAAAGTAACTGAGTACAGTTGAATTTCATTATAACGAACTTCAAGGGACCAAAGGTTTTGTTCACCTTATCTGGTGGTTTGTATATTTGAACCGTTAAGAAAAATGCTAGAGTTCACAAAATGTATGACTCATTAGTTGCAATGTGTATTCAATAATGATGCATTAATGTATTAAATCGACTAAAATCGATTACATTAAACTAACACAATACTAATTAAATTATGTACAATAGGAAAACTGCGGGACCAAAATTTTCGTTCATTATACACCGGGTTTGCTATAACGGGGTTCGACTGTATATGCATTGTGCATAAAAATAAAAATTCACAGTTTTAAAATAAAACTAATAAATAAAATTCATTGGGCATAATAAAACCATTCATGTCATGCTTAAAATATAACAAAAATTGCATTTATGAAAAATTTTTAATGAAAGTTATAATGTGCTACCCTTAAAACAGTATAACATTAAATTTAAAAAATGAATTAATTATATATTTTCAGATATATTTTACTTAAAATATAAATTGAAAAGCATATTCTGTCTCTTGGCCACAACTGCTTAAAGTTCATTAAAAAAAAAGGGGGGGGAGAATAGAAAACTACATCACTTGTCATCCAGTTTCTACTTTCAGATTATATGTCATTTGATCATTTTCAGAATGAATAGCAAACACCAAATACACACCAAGTGATATGATTAACTTTAAAATTACATTAAAGAAATCTCATGATCATGTATATGCCCCAATAACATAGCTTCAAAAAACGTATGTTGATATTTCTCAATTTTATGATTTCTCAGCTGAAGAAAGATTATTAAAGAAAAAAATCCTTCAAAAGCAGAGAATATGAGCCTAGAAATAAGATTAGTTAGAGTATTATTTTGTATTTAAGTATTTTAAATTGATGCAAAATCTCTTTTAAACTATTCTGCCATTTAACCAGCTAGATTGCAGAGACAAATAAAAAATAATTATGCATACTGCATATTTTAAATAATATGGAATTAGATAAAGTTTTGAAAAACATAATTTCAGATTAATCATCATAGCATGACTATTCAATCAATAAAATAAAAATTCAATACAAATAATATAAGATCATACATTAATTTTATGTAAAAGTACTATGAAATTCTGATTTTTGCTAAAGCTAAATGTAATCCCAACAGTGGTTTATAATATATACATACTGTTTACTTAAAATTTTGCTATAAAACTTTAAAGCATTATTTAAGCTTTTATTCTATTAATATTCAAGAAGATAAACAAATCACATCAGGAGCAAAGAGAATGATGCAGACTAAGTATGATCATAGTAATGGGTATGAAAAGATATAATGGATTATTTGGCATTTCTTGGCCACACTGAAGCAATAAAGTGATAAAAATGAAAAGTTATGTCTGCTTCAAAGCAACATTTAACAGAAAAATATATCATATTATGAATTAATTACATAGATGACAATGCAATGTTTTAACAATTATAAATTACATATGAACAATAAGAAGCTTCAATTATTTATTTGTTCAAGAGAATTATGGATTAGGTAATATCAATAAAGACCCACTTCACCCTAACATATTAACTTTTTGCATATAGAGTAATAAAAGTATGTGATTAAGACTGCATTACTACTTTATAAGTATTACTTTATATGGTGGTGTCTAGAAAATATTAATTTGTTTAGATTATAAAGATTCAGATCCTTGATATACATTTTATTAAAAAGAAAGGTATCCTTCAACTGCTTTCAAAATGAAGTACTAAGCACTATAAATAGGGATACGTAAATTTCGCATAAAAAATATCGAGATTTCACAACAAACAAACGAACAAAAAATACAATACATAAAATTTCACATTTATTCGCAATAAAAATATATAAATTCAAAATTTTCGCATTTATAAAATAAATTTACAATATTACTTACTTGGATAGGTAAGTATAAAAATTCTCAGTTAAAAGTTAACATCACAGTAGACTACACATGTTCCTTACATCTTTGCCTTCTGTCATTGATTACTGTGTTGTACATAAAAAAATATCTCAGGATCTACTATGCTAATAAGTAGATCTGTTAATGGGACTATAGAGCAGGGGTAGCCAACCGGTTGATCACAATCAACCGGTCGATTTTCGACATGATTTTAGTTGATCACGAGCCATAATTTCATGAATATATGGACTATGTTAGTGATAAATGGCTAATTTTCCAGTTAAAATAGGAGAACTAGTCGATTGCCGAATAAAAAATTATGGAAAAGTCGATCGCCAACTAAAAAAGGTTGGCCAGCCCTGCTATAGAGGCGTTGTGTAGCTGCATTTGCAAAGTTAAGGTAGCAACATTTCGCTGCAATTAAAATTTGTATAACATCAACCGGAGTCTCTTGGTTGACTACTGTACTAGTAAGTAGCTGAAATATCCTTGACTTTGGTGCTCAAGAGGCGTTCTTAAATCTACTAAATTGTTCCACAAACTTGATGGTTGATTTTTACAGTTAAGATTTTTAGGTTCAACTCCGATATGGACAAACTGTCTGGTTGAAATTCGGAGCAAATTAGAAGGACAGTGAGATTTATCAGTTAAAGACTGTGGAAGGTCTTAGTTAAGCAATTATGTTAATAAATTATTACTATTATTAGTTAATTTCACTTAAAAGCCGTTTATGACCGAGTTAGCGCTGAAAAGTAGAAAAAAAATTATTTTCGCATTTATTTGCTCATATCAGCAAATTTTGTGTTTATTTGCATCTATTTCGTAAATACAAAAATTACATATCCTTAACTATAAAGTACTCTTCTACTTTTACTTTACATATCATATATCTGACTATTTCTTCTTTCTGCAAGTATACACCTCACATTTCGCATTTATAAGCATACCTCTGAGTTCTTTTGATGATTCATCACCTTCTTCATCCATAGGAACAAGAGCAGAAAAATGGGCAGAATCATAGGTGAGGCACAATGGTGATCGGTGGCATTCTGATGGAGGACATTCAAGGGGTAAATATATACCCCCAAAAGGAATAGGAGCAAATGGTTCACCTGTAACATCTTTCAGAACAGTATCAGCTATAACAATTATAGGCCTCTTAAGAACATGAGCTAAAGCAAGCACATGCAGTTCTTCTAAACTTTCATATACTTCAGACTGGCAGTCACTGCTTTGTCCCCCATTACTGAAACAGGAAATATGCACTTTCAAAAGAGGAGAGTAAGAAATAAGTACAGCATGATGAATTACATAAAATATTACATTATGAATATAAGTAAATTAAAAGTGACTGTCAGTAATATGTAAATTAGAAGAGAAAGCATTAGGAATAAGAGAGAATCTTATCTATAGAGGTATTTTGATCACAGCAATAAGCTGTAACACACACAAACACAACTTCTTTATGCATAAAAAATATACACAATAATAACAGTAATTTTTAAAGGAAAAATATTTCCACTCTCTTATGGTCCTATGACATTACTTCATCAGTACATTATCAAGATAAAAAGTTAAGGCCACAATAAGAGTATTCTAACTCTAGCTAAAATATTCTGAACAAAATTACCTTGAACATGATACACCAAGTCACTAAAGAAATCATATAGGAAATTTCTATCTATTTATTTTCTAGATATCTTACCAAATTCAGATTTGTTTAAAATGAAGGCCATTTATTAACACAAAGATTCTAAACTGCTAAAACTATTCTGTTTAACATAGATGTTTGCTAATGCAGTATTATCTATAAAAATGTAGATCACCCACAAATATGAATGAAAAACATACTTTAAAGAGATGAAAAGTTCCATTTACTATATTAATTCAATAAGTAGAACAGAAATTTGACATTATAACCAGGAATAACAAAATTTTCCCCATTTACATGACTATACTACTTTTTATTATGACATTTATATTTTCAGCTGTCTTGATAAACAGCATAGTGAGGCTTTTATGATACTACTAGAAGAAATATGATCTGTATAAAATTGATGTCATTTATATCAGACTAGCTGAAAACCCGCACTTCGCTACGGAGTACATTCAAATAAAATGCAACTGTCAATGTATGCAATTAATGCCAAAATAAATAAATATTTATTTATTTAATTATAATAAATACAATGATCAATGTATGCAATTGATGTAAAAAAAATTCAAAAAAATATATTTATAAAAAATTGTAAGGGATATTTTTATAAACAAAATAATGTAGAAGAAAATATTCAAATTAAATCTAATAGAACATACTAAAAAATATAGTACAGTTTGAGAAATATATCTTTTACTGTATTTTAATATTTTTTTGGATAATGTCCAATTGTCTGCCGCATTAGAAAAAAAAAAATTTGTCTATTTTGTTTTATGCACGTGACGATAAATTAATTTAAAGAACCAGAAAAAGAAATCCCGTGATCAGCATTTAATAAATTAAATTCTAAAAATTAATCTTTAAAAATTCCCCAAAAATCAGAAAATGGAGGTAAAGATTCAAAAAAGATTTCATTTTAAAGGAATTTTTATGATCTTTCTTGTGATATAAATTTTACAACCCTTAAATTATTATTTTAAATGCAAACTTAAAAAAAGTTATTAAAACAGCTTAAAAATTTAATGTTTCATTTGTAAAACTGTCCTTAAAAGATGGTGACTATTACACATTAATACTTGTAACTGCTTTCAATTACCATTCATCAGTGTATGTCTTGACTGGATAAGACTACACAGTGACATAGAGAAGATTAGCATGATAAATAGGGATACGTAATTTTCGTAATTACGAAATAGATGTGAATAAATGCGAACAAATAAATGTGAAAATTCTTTACTACTTTTCAGCGAAAACTTGTTGATAAACGGCTTTTTAAGTGAAATTAGGTAATAATAGTAATAATTTATTAACATAATAGCTTAACTAAGACCATCTGAGGTCTATAACTGTGAAATCTCACTCTCCTTTGGATTTACTCCTAATTTCACCAGAACAATTTGTCTGTACCGGAGTAGAACCTAAAAATCTAACTGCAAAAATCAACCATTAAGTTTTGTGGAGCAATTTAGTAGATTTAAGAACGTCTCTTGAGTGCCAAAGTCAAGGGGATTTCAGCTACTTAAGCAGTCAACCAAGATACTTCTGTTGATGTTATACAGATTTCAATTACAACGAAATGCTGCTACCTTAACTTTGCAAAGGCAGCTATATAAAGCATCTATAGTCCTGTTAACAGAGCAAATGCTAAGATATTTATTTTAGTTTTTACAATATATTAATTAATGACAGAAGGCAAAGACTTAAGTAACATAATGTGGAGATTACTACAATGTTAGCTTTTAACTAAGAACTTTGATACTTACCTACCAAAGTAAAATTGTAATTTTTTTTAATAAACGAAAAAATTTTTAATTTACATTTTTTGTGAATAAATGTGAAATTTTATAAATTGTATTTTTTTGTTACAAAATTTTTATATATTTTATGCGAAATTTACGTATCCCTAATGATAAAGCATAATATCATGAACATACAAACCAGTTCAGCCTCTCTGCCCATTACAAACAATTGTTGTACTTATTTTATATTTTAGTTTCAATAACTCTAAAAACTGATAAGATCAGCATATATGTGCCAACAAATAGAACTCTTCACTTTACCTTGAGCTACTAAGATGTTCACTTGAATTCCTCTGAATGCTTGATTGCCTTGGTTCAGAAGAAGAAAGTTTCAAAAGATTTTTCCATTCTTTTTCCCATTCTTCTTCACAAAATATCAATCCAGCCTAACATGAGAAAGCATATGAAAAGATCATTACAAAAGATACTAAAAAATATTTAATGAGAAAATGAATAAATAACAAGGTTCTGATAACATGAATAAAAATATATGAAGAAAAAAAAAGAAGCATGAAGACATGGTTTAATCTATAACTGATATGAAATGACATTGGCAAATTCTAACTTTGGATATCTTCCATCTTTTTCTTTATGTTAGAAGGAAAGGGAAAATGCTTCAATGACAGATCCAACCATAAAATATTCACACGCATTTTTAGATAATTAAAGCATCAGGAAAAAAATTATTTTTAAAAACCTACATAACAACCAGATTAAATAAATGTTAAAGAACATCACACACAAATTTATTACCTCTTTATTTTGCAATGCAGTCTGCCATCGCCAACGTCTATAAAATGCATCTGTGTATGTACTATTGGTCAATAATGAATGCAATGCTTTTCTTAGAGTCAGCAATCTATCATGAAAACCCCACATACCTGAGAAAATAAGCTATGTTATCTAAAGAATATTATTTATTGAAAATAGTTCTGATTATACAAAACAAAAAAATGGCCATCATCAAGATAATAATGATTTTAAGAAATCACCTAATGATGCAGCATGTAAAAGGCAATTTCCATCGCCAGTAGTAGATAGTGGCCATAACTTTTTACTGATTTTCCTTGCATACCACCAGTTTAAACGGCCTAAAAAGATAAAAATAAATTAACATAATTTTTAATTAACAAGTTAAAAAGAATTTTTTAATTTCAATAGATTCTGATATTTATTTGTAATTATTTAACCTATTATGAATAAATGAAGTCCACGCATGATCTATACAACTTTTAATAAATATTAATTAATTTTAAAAATCACTTTTTTAAGGACTCTTATTTTTGCTTCCCTACTCTGTAATATTCTATTTATTATTTAAAAATGGCTCTCAGTTGTAAAGAAACAACAAACAGCATTTGAAAATTGATTATTTTTCATCATAGTAGTGGTAAATCCGTTCGGAATATTGCTAAATTACTTAATTTATCCCATTCTACTGTGCAGTATGTGATAAAAAGCTTTAAAGAAGAAAATTGGATAAAAACAAGATAAGTAAAGGTCGTCCGGCAAAGTTAACAAAACGTGATCAGAGATTTATAATTAGAAAATTTTTGAAAAATCCACGTTTGAGTGCTGTAAAAGTTTCTGCAGAATTTAATGAAACTTTTTCTACTTCAATTTCACCTGAAACTGTTCAACGAGTTCTCAGAGCAGCTGGATTACATGGGCATTCTACTCATAGAAAATTTTTTGTGAGTGAGAAAAACAGATGGCTTAGGCTTTCCTTCACACTATCAATGATAAATAAGCCCCAAACGTATTGGAATAATGTCTTATTTGCCAATGAAAGCAAGTTTAACATTTTTGGTTCCGATGGGCATATAATTGTTTGGAGAAGAATAAATGAGGAACTTAATCCCAAGAACTTAGTAGGAACAGTTAAGCATGGCAGTGGAGGTGTCCTTGTGTGGGGGTGTATGTCAGCATCAGGACTAGGGAATTTGGTATTTATTGATGGCATAATGAATCATGCTGTTTATATAAATATTTTAAGAGACAATTTAATATTATCAGCCCAAAATTTAGGTATTGGAAACAACTTTTTTATCAAGATAACGATCCTAAGCACACGGATCACAACGTTCGCCTCTGGTGTCTCTATAATTGTTCACAAGTTTTGAAAATGCCACCTCAGTCGCCAGATTTAAACCCAATAAAACATATTTGAGAAAACTGGAGATTCGAGTACGAAAACACTACATTCACATGAAAACCGAACTAAAAACAATTATGTTGGAAGAATGGATGAACATTGATGCAGAAATTACAAAAGAACTAGTGCAATCTATTCCCAGACGTTTAAAAGTTCTTGTGGATGCTAAAGGATATCCTACTAAATATTAATTTAACAAAAAATTAGAATATTTACTAATATGTAGAGATTTTTTACAAGTGTACGATAACTGTTGTGAGATAAAGTTTTTGTTACTTTTTGATTATTGGTTTCTTAAAAATAAAGTTTTACTGTTTTCAAAATATTTCATGTAGTTTTGTTAAGAATAGATTATAGATCTTATTATTAAATACCCATTCTGAAATATTCATTTTAATTAATGGATAGACCCCTATTTCATTGAAAATTGTAAGTGTATGAACACTTTTGCGAGCCACTGTTTATATATAAATATTTATATTTATATATATATATATATGTATATATACTATCATTTTAGGTACATAAGATGATTTGAGTGTATACACAGAGCAGCATGAGGAAAATTTCTAGCACCCTTATACAGAAATTTGTTACTGTAGTCTTTCTATCACTGTTTTAAAATGTAGCTTTTAAGAGACATTAATAAACATGCTAAGATGACGAAAATTAAGTTTTGTGCTTGTGCCTATGGGATTTTGGATTACCACTGGGGATGCATATGCAATTTCGCATTATTTTATTTCTAATGCCCATCTGAGATCTGTTCTAGTAAAAATAGATATGCTAGATTATAATTAAGGAGGTGCATCAGTAGACCTCGCAGATCGTTCGTTTCAATGTTAATGAATTGCGAAATAACACTTTGCATACCGGGTTCCCTAATGAATATCTTTGAATTCTGTTTTCGGAATCTGAAAGTAGACTTCCAAAATAAATGCGTGGCTTTGCTAATTTTTTTTTTATTATTATTCAAAATATTTTTTAAATTAAGTTAAAGTTTCAAAATTCCAAAACGAGAGGCATCGCTTGCTAAAAAGCTCTGTAACAAAATAACTAATAATAATTTGAAAATTTGGAAAACAAGATGCAAATCTTGAAACTTCAGGCTTTTTTTAAAGACTTTTTTTACATTTTTTGTGTTAATAGGTAATTTGTATTCTAAGCAGTTATTTTGCATTTCCATCTGTAAAACGGGAATTCTGACCTTAAACTCCGCCTCCAAGGGTAGTGGGGGAAAATGGCTACTTTCCCCCTTTCTGTGCAGATGGGTAGAAATTCTATATCTGAAGGAGATAAGAGGAGTTATTTGCGGTTGTGTATTCATTTTATCTTGTGCTTCCTTGTGAGTTTTGAGATCCACCGGAAAGAATAGTAATACTATTTCTCTCGTTCTTTAAGTGTTTACTTCCGTAAATAAGATTAATGTTCATTTAACATAAATATCACATCTTCATGCTTTCCATGTAAAGAGTTCTCAAATTTCATTTCACCTGTTAATCTATATTTATTTCAATCATATACGTAAAATTTAAAATGAATCGGTGGTATCAACGAGACAACCCCGATGGTCGACA